>OVBX01002885.1:0-10517 GCA_900406325.1 Erucastrum elatum | reverse complement strand
TAGCTCAGTACCAGGAGTAAAATTGCAGAACGAACCTTCGTGTAGCTGTATGGGTATTGAGAAACGTGAATGAGCAGTTCTTCCTCCATCTAACAACAAAGCTGCCATTCCACTGGAAGCTACATTAATGACAATTTCTCCTTTGGATCTGATGTATGTCGACAAAGTCTTCCAAAGATAAGTTTTCCCAGAACCTCCAAACCCATTAACAAAAAAAACTCCTCCAGATTTAGATTCTACAGAAGCCACTATTCCATCATAAACATTCCTCTGTTCAGCTGTTAGTGATGTCAGTAGCTGTTGATGTTTTTCAGCACACAAAGCTCGGTTGTAACACATTTCTTCACGAATCAATCTATTAACTGAAGATGGAACATTATTGTTCTGAGGTTGAGGCATTGAAGTATGGTTACTCAGACTACTCCCATTTGACCGTAAAAGCTTCTCGATTTCAAGCAATGCTAGATTCTCTACCTGGGCTTCTGATAACTCTAGTTCTGCAATTTTTGTTTGAAAAAAAAACTCAGAAATAAGAAAAAAAAAGAATAATGGTCAGTAAAAATTATATTTTTAGAACCTGGGTTTTGTTGAATTCGTCGTTGTATATATAGTATATCCTCTGCAAGAAAGTCCCATGTTTCTGACCAGACATGTTGAGGTTGTGACAAACTTCCGGAGCTTAACAGCCTCGTAAACAGTTTACGCACGTAATCGGCTGAACCCCAACTGCTAGCTTCTTTAATAGCATCAATATACTGCTGGTCGTCGTCTAGGAGGCCTAAAGCATAACATGCATCTTGAAAGCTCGGGTACAAAACTCCATCAACAGTTTTTATATCCTCAAAACTTGTAGGACCTTTAACCTTGGTAAGTAGCAGCCTTAGATAAAATAGTTGACCCGAACCTGGAGAATAGAAAATGTAACGTATTGGTACCTATGGTCCTTGGAAATTTTTAAGAAACATCCATAAATAAAATAATTGAAACTCACCTGGCTTCACAAAATGGATTCGCCCAACAGCTGTATTCCTCTTACGTTTAGTCCATTCTTTAGGATTCTTGTTCCAGACAAAGAATAATGGAAACTCAATGTAACCCAACTGTCTTGCTTCTTCATCTCGTTCGTTCATTTTCATCCACTCTAAAAGCTGTGACGTTTGATTTGCCTCTTTTGCCAAAATATCGTCAGCATCATCATCACTATCGTATGTCACATGGTGCTCTCCTGGTAAATGAACAGCCAATCTTTGCACAGTTGTGCTGCTGTGATGAATCTCATTGCCCAATACTCGCCATGATGATTCACCAGGTGATACATACCTATAAAAGCTCATCATTTAAAATGGCGGTAAATTAAGTGTTGAATATACTTTTACAATAAGATATAATTATAAGAATTTAGTGAATTTTTAAAATCACCTGCAATCAAAGTACTGCTTTATTTCATCAATAACAATTGTCTCACCTCCCACCTCACCTGTTGGAACCTCTTTAGGAATCACTGCTGCTGCAGTGACTCTATCATTACCTTTATTGATGTATTTGAACAAATACTTGATTGCTCTTGTCTGGTTGCACCATTCAACATTTATATGTGCATTATACTTGAGGAGTAAATGAGGATTGTAAGGAATTACAAACCGGTTGTCCATAGGAACTCCGTTTTTTTCAACAAAACGCCCATCATTTCTTCTACGATAAACTGGAAAACCATCTTTATTGGTATATGTCTCATTCGAGTAGTCTTTGGGGAATCTTTTGGTGCATTTTCCTTTTTCCATGCAAGGTGATCGTGGATTTGCTAACCCACATGGACCGTGAATCATGAGTCCTTTCACTATATCATAGAGTATGGGGTCAGTGGCTTGATCAGGAATTTCAGCAGAAATTACTTTGTCGATGTCACTTGCTGTAGGCACTTTTGAACGCGGCATGAGCCATAGCAAAATGTGGGCATGTGGAAGTCCTCGTTTCTGGAACTCTATAGTATATATTACTGTTCAATAGGAAAAAAAATTATATTTATAAATTTTTAAATTAAAATAGTGTTGTAATAAAATGTAGTTGATAGCTTACCTCCTCTTGATTTCCCAAACATGTTTTTGTTGTGTATGTCAAATATGAGACTATCCAACTTCATCTTGAAGACCCGGGACAAAAGGTCAGCTCTGTCTTCAGATTTTAGTCGTCGTTGTTGTAGATGTCTTGTAATCTCTGGCCATTTAGGATTGCAAGTGAATGTAATGAAATATTCTGGATATCCAAAATTTTGACAAACAGCCATTGCATCCATGTACTTTTCTCGCATGTAACGTGCACCACCCACATATGTTGAAGGTAAGACGATTCTCTGTCCACACTTTGTAGAATCTTGGTTTCCACCTGCTGCATAAGCTGAAACATTGCTGTATTTATCTGCACGTAATGCCTTTTGGTTTAGCTGGAGATATCTAATTCTTTCTGCTTCTATCATTGTAAAACCATCAACCAGAAATTGCTGAAAGAGTTTTCCAGAGAACATAAGAGCACTGAATTGGTTATAGCGCTCAAAAATTCTGTATGCAAAAAACTCCCTCATGCTAACTTTAGACCGTGGCTTCTTAGATGTTGTTGTCGTCCTCTTGAGATGTAGATCAATATGATAACCATCTTCGCCAAATGGAAATAACAATGGATATTGTAGAGGTAGATATGCAGGGTGAAGCTCACTTATCCTGGTCAATTTTTTCCCCTTTGTTTCCACAATAATATCTCGAGCATCCATTTCAAGTTCATCAAAATCTCCCACAAATAATGCAGCAACTTCACACGATGTAGGAAGATTATAGTTTTTTTCATCTGTCTCACGTCCAGAAATCAGTTTTATCTTCACATCAGACGACTGTAATGCATCACCAAATCGATCCCTTGCGCTTCTGAGTATCTTTGCGTATGGATTGCATTCATCCAACATAGATTTAATAGCTTCCACAATATCATCACGTAGGGTTCTAGACTGAGAATTTGGTGCTCCTCGTTTTGAACTGAAAAATCAAGGTTTTATGTATTAGTGAATATTTAAAACAGTACTTTACTTAATAAAATGTAAAACCACAAAACTATAAATATATGTTTATATAATATTTAATAGTTTAGTGAGTTACCTGAAAGCTGATATTCGGTTTCTTACTTCATTTTCAGTATCAAATATATACAACTGTGTAAAAGCAGGCTTGACTCCTTCTTCAGGCAGCAAGCTTCCAATTTGATGAAAGTTTTGACCATGAAGCCTAAAGACAAAAGGTCCACGTCCGTTGTTCACAGAAGCATCAATTTCTCCACCCATAGAGGTAAAAGCAAACATAGAATTATATGCCCTTATGTTCTCGACGAAATTAATGCTTTTACTGTCTTCTCTGAATAGAAGATCCAAAAGTACTTGAGGCAACACTGGAGGGGGAGGCAATTCTATTTTTCCATGCATACAACACATTGAAAACTTTGGAGGTATACAATTTCTTCTTTTGTTTATGCGCTCATTGTACCACATCAAAGCATTACAATGTTCACACAACCAAGTTGCATCACCGTAGTCTTCATAGCCTGTTAAAACTATCACAAAGTTAAAGAAAACTTGCAGACCATGAAAACTTGATATATTAATGAACTTACTGATTTGGTTCTTATTTGTTTGAGAACTACTATGAAATTGTTGAGTATATGAGCTACTGCTTTGTGCTGTCCCTGTGTATGAGTTAGGATATTAAAGGGTTATGATATTGAGCTGTCTAAACTTTTAAATGTTGTAGATATATGGTAAAACACGATTTTACCATTGCAATAAGTTGTATTTTGGCTCCTGCTGTTGCAATTTGAATGCTGCTGGATTTGGGTAGTTTCCAAATCTTGGTTACTCTTATTGGTTCCTGCAGCAAAAGATATGAATTAGTTGTTGAATGTAAACAGAGAAATTATATAAACATAGTTAGTTAACATACTCATTGTAATATCACGTAGTGGTTGCTCTCCATGCATTTTGGATCTTGTTTGCATTCCAATAGAAGCACTTCCGATTTCGTTTTCTGTAACACATAGTAGAAGACATGATTAGTCGATGCAGAATTCATATATTCTATCAATTTTTTATTGTTATTTAAATCACTTACCATCACTACCGATTGTGGTTTGACTTTTGATATCTTTTTCTTCCTTTTTCTTCCTTTTTTTTGGATTTGGAATCAACATTATTCCAGCTTTCAGGTTACGTTAAACGTCGATACCAATGGAAATTTCGTCTCTGAGATGGGGAAGTTATAAGAAGATAGTAATTAGAAATTAGTTACTTCCCACTTATGCTGCTAAACAAATAAAAAATCAACGTGTTATCCTATTTCTGTATTTTCCATTTATCAGTTTTTAAGATGACATCTTTCACATATAACCCATTACATATTCTTATATTAGAGGAATAAATTTACATATAAAGGATTAGTTGCTCACTTGAGAATAAATCTAATAATTCTAAAATATTAGCTCTTTAATTTAATTATTAATGTCAGATAATATTTGATATATTTTTTTACTGAATTATAAATAAATATTCATTGCAAAAATCAATTTCCATTATTTATTTTCGATTTTTATTTACTGTTTAAGTGTCTTGTTTTAAAATCAGAACAAAATTGTACAGAAATTTAGAGTACTGGATTTAAATTTAAATCAATATTTTACATTGCAGAAACAGATAGATAGTGCATTAAACTTGAAAATTAAAAAGCACAGAAAGCCATAATTTACATAATATAGTAACACACACATTCACCAACGTTCCTTGAATCTCTTCTTCCTAAAACATGGCTTCACTTCTTCCACCTTCAGTACCATCTTCTGTTTCTAGTAGGAGTTGCTAAAGATTGAAGCCAAAAATTTGTGTTTCAACAAATTAATAGAATCATACCTTTTGTGAGGATCTTTTTCAAAGCATTTTCCTAAAAAGTCTCTCGCATCATCAGATAACGACATGGGTATTTCAGGTAAGACATTGCTGTTGCCAATAACATCTTTCAGTTTCTTCCTGTCAATTAAGCCAAGCTCACTCCATGGCTTTTTCCCAGTAAACATTTCTAAAACAGTGCATCCATATGACCATATATCGGCACAATAATCCAAATTCCCAGAATATAAAAGCTCTGGAGACATGTACAATAGTGTTCCTCTTGCAAACCCACAACCATCCCCATACTCATCTGAAGTTTTTCTCAAAGCTAAACCAAAATCAGCAAGCTTTGGCTCAAATCCATTAGGCATTAAACAACCAAGTATAGATGAGCTATTAACCGGTTTAAGCAAGATATTAGCCGGTTTAATATCACAGTGGATGATTTTCTTTGAGTGTACATAGTTGATACCTTTGAGAATGTGTAGAGCAAATAGCTGAACATCTGACTCCACCATACCAGTTCCTCTGAACTTGAGAAAATCTGCGATACTGCCACCAGAACAGTACTCAAGGATCAAGTTGTAGTCGCTCCCTAGGGGTCGAGTTTCTGCCGGTGTTATATTGCTACCATAGCAAGATATAACATGAGGAGATGAAAGATCTTTCAGAATCCGTTCTTCATCAGTAAGACTGAAAGAAGATAAGATAGGTGCACTTTTGATTGCAATTTGTAATGGCAAAGCATCACCATTCACATAATCATTTCGTATGACTAAGTGAACAACACCATGAGCACCTTCCCCAAGACATGTTGAGCGAACCCATGAAGAGCTTACAGAAGCTTTAGTAGTTTTGGGTATTTTCTTCCCTGCCGCTTCAAAGACGTTCCTCTCAATGATTTGTAAACTACTCCCGCTCTGATCATTGTTGGGTGGAGGTGCCGCCAGAGCCAATGAAAGACCAACAGAAGATTTAAGAACCGGTGTGGATAGCTTGTTAACAGCGGCTTCAAATGTTTGTTGGCTGATGACTTGGAGACTGCTACCAAATTGATCATTGTATTTTCTTGGTGTGGCCACAATGAGCTTCCTTTTTCTGTTTGTAATACGTAAGGAGGAAGGTAGGAAGGGTTTCATATTTTCTGCAACAAAACGAAAGACAGAGTTATAGAATTTATGTAAAGATAGTAAAACTCATGATAATGTGTAAAGAACGTAGAGAAGAAACGGTTACCTGTGTTTGTCTAATACCCATGCCAAATAATAATTAAGAGAAAACATGAATATATAGGTTATTAGTGGGGTACAAAATGTGAAAGTGGTTTGTTTATTTACAGTTATGAAAGAGAGTGGTGGGGGAGGGGTAAAAACATATCCTACTAACAAATCATATTATATAATAATCAAATCCTTTATATTCAAGAAGGCAGTGATTTATTTTCAGTAACGTGTTAAAATATAAACACAACAGATGGCTAAAAGTATCGCCGCTATTACATTTGTATCGAAGTTTTGAAGAAACATCGTAGGATTGAATCAAAACAATCATTATCCTTGTTGGATTGTAAAATAGGTAGATATATTGGTGCTTTAATTGGACCAGCTTCTTATAGTTTTTTTTATGTAACAAAAACTTCTTATAGTTGTAGTTTCGTATTCTTGTTTCTAAATGTAATAAATACTTAAGGCATTTGTACTACGTTTTCTAAATAAAAGGAACTTGAAAATGACTTGACATGAAAGTTACTTGAAAATTCAATACAAATGCATAACTAAATATTAAAATTGAAGGGTTCAAGGACAGCATTCTTATCTACAAACTGAAGTTAGATTAAGTACCAATAAAAGATCATTTAACCTTCTGAACATCCTAATGCTTTGACTTTGTGCTTTCTTTCTTCACGTTTCCTACCTTGTTACCACTTTCCCTTTTAACCATTTTAGCGGTTCCCTTAGGCTTTGTTGATGATTCTTGAATTCTTTCATCATCAATCATATGACTTCGTTGTCTTTTTGTGCTTGGAGTCACAGGAGAGCAAGGTGGTACATCATTGTTATTTGCTTCTGAAAATGTATTCTCAACCTGTAGTAAATGTACATGCAAGATCGCTTGTCATGTTATTCATAGTATAAGTATATAATAAGTCATATGAGTAAAGAACCTGCATTGCAGAACATGTACTTGAACTTATAGCCAAATCTGAATGTGGATCAACCTAATTTTTTTTTGAAAAAAAAATATTCAATGAAAAAAACATAGAATTAGCATCATTTAAATTTTAGAATTCTTGAAACATACCTCCACTGTTACCTTATCTTGAAACTTATGGATCACTTCAGGCTTATCAGTGAGTTTGACAACTTTAAAACTTGGTTGCTGGTAATTATTCTCTGTACCCTTCACACGAATTATAGAAGCAATCTTTCTTCCTTCCAGATCCATCAGTTCTTGAGGAATTTCATTTTCACGGTTAAACTACATTCTCAAATGAAACAATAATATGTTTGAGATTTTATTTTATATTCTAACCTGCCAGTAAGAATAGTAATATTATAAAAAATAATGGGAAACACACCTGGACTTGTTGTTCAAGCAATTCATATGCAGATTTATGAATGAGTTGTGTAACTTCTCTATCAAATAATACAAAAGATGTACTTCCAGTATCATCAGCTACTTTGACTTGCACTTTGTACCTGATTTACATAAAATCGACTTACATCAATGCATACAGGATTATAAGAGTGAAGTTAAATATAAAATATATACTTATATAGAACATAATAATACCTTATACTTGTGGTGGTTTCATTCTTCTCGCAAGTATAACATGAATATTTGTTGGCCTCAATTTCCTCAGTAACTGGGTTGAAATATGGTGTAGCTGTTGAAAAACAGCCTTTGCATCCAACATACCACCAAGGACGTTCCTTTTGAAAGGCTACAATAGATGCGAAAGTAACACAAGTGCTTTCCTAATGATAAAAAAAAATTTAAAATATATCAAGATGGCTGAAGAGTGTATAGTATTGTATAACACATTTATTATTACCTCCATTGTTGATTTTAACTGATCGATAGATTTCCAGCAGCTTAATGGGAATGAGTCATCCGACTTTTTTAAGGAAGTGGGTGTGACCATTGGAGAAACCGTAAACGGAGTCAAGGTATCAGTTTTCTTCATTCTGAAATTTATTTAAGAGTCTTAGATAACAATATTAGCTTTAAATGGAAATTTAAAGAAGAACTTACCCTTTCTTAAATTCACTGATCTCATCTATATCTTCATTAAGGAATATCTTTGTAGAGAAACGTGAGTTTTGAACTGATATTTTACCTACTTATAAAAATATTATGTTAAACTATTATCAAATCTTGTTTAAAATAATATGTAGTTTGGGAGCAGAAATTGTTTACCATTGAATTTTTTGGTCCTCATAAGACTTCCAAGCAAGATAACAGGACCAGTTTTGTTGTTCTTCACATAAGAGTGCACATCCTCAGCATGTTTGTC
The DNA here is from genome assembly GCA_900406325.1 of Erucastrum elatum. Lineage (NCBI taxonomy): Eukaryota > Viridiplantae > Streptophyta > Magnoliopsida > Brassicales > Brassicaceae > Erucastrum > Erucastrum elatum. The sequence goes on along the minus strand of OVBX01002885.1, from coordinate 2,085 downwards.
GCATAAAGTGCATTCGATGATTGTTTCACTATATTAATAAAACCAGTGAATTAAACTTTAACCAAAGTTTTGAAAACGGTAATGTAGGAACAACTTTGTGTAACTAAGATATTTATAAAACTAACCTCAGATCTCGTAGTTGAATATCCAACAGTTTTGTTAAATTTCCACCATTGTTTCTGTCTGTAATTTGACCCATGCCAATTATTTCACCTAGTATGTCTGCATAAAAACAGGAAAATAATCAAAGATTAGCTTAATAATGAATGGGAAATATGTACTATACATTCTCTATTGATTTACGTAAATGTTAAAGGAAAGAACATACCAATGAAGACATCATCAACATTTGACTGAGATAAAATATCTGGAAAAGGGCTTAAACTGAAGGGGGATAGATTTGGAATCATCTCAGAGGTCTTCACATATGTAGTATATATAAAATTGATCTTCCAAGGGTGTGAGGTTCCTCTGTAATCACCATTGTTACGTAATACATCGAAATTCATGACATCTAGATACTCTCCTTCCTGTAGCAACCCTTTGTATTTTTTAATCAATTTCCCTTTCACAGAAGCTTGAATCCTATCTCCCTGTCAAGTATGAAAATTATGCAAGCATATCAGTATTTCATGAGTCTAGAACATGTCTTATTAAAAGGAAACGACAATTTAAGCAAACACTCATAAATTTAAGTAATCAAGGTGTGTACACCTTTTCATCCATAAGGATAGCTTCCATCCCGAGAACAACATCTGGTTTATGTTTGGAAAAGTAGTCCCAAATCCGCGAGACCAGCACTCTGATTTTCCATTCTTTTTTAGATCCATCGAGCTGCGAAATAGGAGTATACTCCAGTGGCATCTTCAATATATATTCTGAAGAAACAGAGAGTGGAGGATGTATTAGAGAAAAGGACAAGTAATTATAAGAAAATAGAAGGATGGATCATAAACCTGCAACAGAGAGTTTCTGACTAAGATGGAGAAGAAAGAGAAGAGAAAGATAACGATGAGAAGATGGTGGAAAAGAGAAAGTAGATATTATGTAAACTAATATTAGGTTTGATCGTGGATTATGGGAAGTTGAGAGTAAGGTGGGATAGGTCGTGGGATTTTAGGAGGATAGTTTGTGGGTTATTTACGTGGGTAGTTTATGTAACAACTTTTAAATTTAAATAAAATATAAAATTCCAATAAAAATATAGAAAATAACAGAAATACAACCTTTATCTCTCATTTTTTGTTAAACTAATTTATATTAGAGAATATACTCATGTTAGGAACGGTGATCTAATCCCCTTAAAAAGCATGAGTATATACTTTTGTAATACTTTAATTCGGTTGTGTATTAAAAATATCCCTATACGCTTATCTGGAAGGATCAAGTTGTGTATATTACACGACATTTATGTTCCTTCTAAAATGAACCGAATATGAGACTAACATGAGTATATTCGACATATTTTATGATCCCCTATATAAAAAATCCAGAAAAAAAATTTATATAGATAAAAACATGGGGTCAATAAGAAGAGCATTATAAGCATCTTCATAGGTAGGATATAAAATTCCATTGACAGTTCGTATATTCTCGAAGCTTGTTGATCCTTTGATCTTATTTAAAAGAAGATTCAGATAAAACAATTCTCTTGTACTGGAATTATATTCATGTTTACTCTTTTCATCTATGATCTTACTATTAACTTCCATCCACTCTTGATATTGTGAAGTTTGATTTATCATCTTTTTTTTGTGTGTAGCTTCTTTGTCATCTTTTTCCACATTTCTTCTTTCCATCTACAGAAAATATGAGGAAAAAGCATATAAAATATAATTGACAAACAACACATAGATGATAAATAAAAAAAAATAACTGGGAAATCTTCTTTAAAAGAAATGTTATGCTTCACATACGTGTAGGTACGTAGTTAGGAAAAGTTGTGGATGGTGATTTCTGAAAATATGAAATTTGAGAAATCTATGTGTTGGTACTTAATATTGGTGGCTGTAGATGAAAGAAGAATCCCTTATATACTAAAGCACAAGTCATTCTACCAATCAAAATTTGACATGTCATTTATGT
>OVBX01002884.1:2564-14921 GCA_900406325.1 Erucastrum elatum | reverse complement strand
TCGCCATGAGATCCTAGCTCAAGATTCACTTTATCAGCTCTAGTTCATCTTGTAATTCTCTATTCAAGCTTGTAATCTGTGTTGAGTGATCAATAAAAGGAGTTCATAGAGTTCTGGATATCTTGAGTCTATCATCTTCACTCCCTTCTGGATTCAGCAGTCTCAACAAATTAGAGGTCTTGTCTCTTTCCTCTAATGATTTCATAGGTCAACTTCCTACCTCATTTAGTAACCTAAGCAAGCTTGCTTATTTAGATCTTTCCCATAACAAGCTCACGGGTGGTTTCCCACTTGTTTGGAACCTGAGTAAACTCGCAGCCTTAGACCTTTCCTATAACCACTTGTTTGGAGATCTGAACCCTAAGAGTAGCCTATTCGAGTTGCATAATCTTCTTTACCTTGGTCTAGCTTACAACAACTTAAGTTCCTGTATTCCTTATGAATTTGGCAATTTCAACAGATTAGAGGTCTTGTCTCTTTACTCCAATGGCTTCAAAGGTCAAGTTCCTTCTTCATTTAGTAACTTAACTCGGCTAACCGAGTTGTACCTTTCCCAAAACGAGCTCACTGGAAGTATCCCACTTGTGCAGAATCTAACCAAACTCTCTGTTTTAAAGCTTCCTAATAATCACTTCTCTGGAGCCATCCCTTCTTCTCTTTTCACTATGCCTTTCTTATCCAATCTTAATCTCGCTGGAAACCATCTCACAGATCCTGTTGAAATTCGTAGCTCGTCTTCTCCTTCTCGGCTAGAAACTCTGCTGCTTCAAAATAATCTTTTTGAAGGAAAAATCCTAGAGCTTATCATCTCAAACTTCACCTCTCTCAAATCTTTGGTTGAACTTGATCTTTCCGGGAATAGTATATCACCAACTAGTTTGAGTTCATATTCAGACGTCCCATTGAACATAGAGATATTAGATTTATCAGGCTGCAACATGAGAGAGTTTCCAAACTTCTTAAAAAGCCTTCATAGTTTGGAATTTATAAACCTAGCCAACAACAAAATCAAAGGAAACGTTCCTGAGTGGTTTTGGAACCTTCCTCGTCTGAAGACAGTGTATCTTTTATCCAACTATTTCACCCATTTAGAAGGTTCTACAGAAGTTTTAGTAAATTCATCGGTTAGGTTTTTAGATATAGGTTATAACCATTTTAAAGGACCATTACCTCATCCACCACTCTCTATCAAACTCTTATCTGCATGGAACAATAGTTTCACAGGAAACATACCTCTTTCAGTTTGCCACCGGAGCTCTCTCATTGTATTGGATCTATCCTACAACAACTTAACCGGTCCAATTCCTCGATGTTTGAGCAACCTCAAAGACTCTCTCGCTGTGGTGAATCTCCGGAAGAACAACTTAGAAGGAAGTCTTCCAGATATGTTCTATGATAGTGTGTTGCTGCAGACACTTGACGTTGGCTATAATCAATTAACCGGGAAGCTTCCAAGGTCTCTTATGAATTGCTCCTCCTTGACTTTTATAAGTCTGGACCACAATAGAATGAAAGACACATTTCCTTTCTGGCTCAACGCGTTGCCTGCTTTACAAGTCCTTACTCTCCGCTCAAACAAGTTTTATGGTTCTATATCTCCTCCTGATCAAGATTCTCTCGCCTTTCCCAAGCTGCGTATACTTGAAATATCAAATAACAACTTTACAGGAAGCTTGCCACCGAGTTACTTTGTGGACTGGAAAGCATCAGCACTCCAGATCAGTGATGATGAGCGTATATATATGGGAGACTACCACAACCCAGACTGTATGTATGAAGATACTTTGGATTTGCAATACAAAGGTTTATACATGGAGCAAGGAAAGATCTTGACGTCCTACGCCACCATTGATTTTTCTGGGAACAAACTTGAAGGACAGATTCCTGAATCCATCGGTCTTTTGAAGGCACTGATTGCACTCAACTTATCCAACAACGCGTTCTCAGGTCATATTCCTCAGTCTTTGGTCAACGTTACAGAGCTGGAGTCATTAGACCTGTCAGGAAACCAACTCTCAGGGACTATTCCTAAAGGACTTGGAAGCCTCTCGTTTTTGTCGTACATAAGTGTGTCTCATAACCAACTCAATGGTGAAATTCCACAAGGAACACAGATTGTTGGGCAACCTAAATCCTCCTTTGAAGGGAACATAGGGCTTTGTGGTCTTCCTCTCGAGGAGAATTGCTTTGACCCTAACCTGTCACCAACACAACAACAACCTAAGCAAGAACATGTAGTAGAAGAAGACGAAGAAGAAGAAGTGTTGAACTGGAGTGCAGTGGCAATAGGTTATGGGCCTGGACTGGTTCTTGGTTTGTCAATAGGTCAAGTCATCGCTTTATACAAGCCGGAGTGGCTCGTCGGTCTGTAAAAATGCTTAAACCGTTAGGATCATCATTTCGGGTTTAACGTTTTATCTTTGAATGCATGTCAGTCTGTTCTTGGTCTTGTAATATACCAGTTTACTTATCTTCATCCAAAGCTTTGTTCTATTTCCTTTACCATAATGTAAGAAAACTAAAATTATGAGGTCATATTTTTAGATATATCTATTTCTCAGGGTATGTGTTGATAACTTGATGAATCTCTATGCCATTACGGATGACACAAACTTCATTTCCGCAGAGAGTGGAGAGCTCATATATTGACTCTAATTCTCAGTGTGGTTGAATAAAGACCCAGAGGAAATTTACAGAAGGAATTTTCAATAATTTTGGACCATACACAAATGTTAAGACTTTCTCAGATATTGACTATTGCATCTCAGTTGCAACTAACAAGTAAAAATCTTATTTCCTATGTTTTCATGTTTTAGTACCTTCCTCTGTTAACTGAACAGAGGATATAACAGAGAGAAGACAGAGCCACACGATGTATGTTTAAGTTCCATGTAACAATAAGAATCAAAAAAAACTATCAAGAGCTAAAACATTATTTTCCTTTTCAACATAAATTTACATAAACCACATTCTTAAAAAAAAAAAAATCAAAAACCTCTCTGAGTATTATTTTTATTCAATTTACACTGATATTCCTCCACCGCCTGTAACATCATCTGGAGGACTAATAGTGATCCAAAGCAGCGACACAGTGATCGACACAAGCCCTGACCAAACATAAACAATGGTCGGAACCTTTCCTCTCCGACCCATCAGCCCTTTAGCAAACGGATACATATGAGTCAAAACCCACATGCTAAAGAACGTCCCTCCTAGCAACTTGTTCCACTGTGGAATCACACTATATATTGTCCTCGAAGCTCCTATCACAATCGCAACGAGGTTCACTACAATGATCGTTAACGGCATGATGAACAACCCCGTCCACTTCACAAGGTAAAGATCCGCAAAGACGTCGTCTTCATCTTCTCCTGCAGACTTAGATGTCAACGTGAAAGAGATTTCGATTCCAGCTATTACTTTGAGAAACCCTTGAACAACTGCTGCAAGATGAGCACTCGTGCCTCCTATCAGCCAAAACTGTTCATTCCTCCACCATTCTTCTAGTCCAATACCTGACCATTTGACTTCCAGGAGGGAGATTAGAGTTAAGGTAATGGTGATGCAGAGGAGGTAGGAGAGGAAGTGAATGTCGAGGCTCTGGACGATGAATTTGCCAGAGAAGAGACAGAGAGCTGGGAGGAAGCAGTAGACGACCAAGAAGATGGAGGTGAAAGGGTAGATACCAACGTTGAGGTAGGCGACTCGCTGGAGAAACTTGAGCCGTCTGGTGGCGAAAATCGCGTTGTTCTTGGAGAAGAAGATCTCTACTGAGCCAGTGGCCCAACGGAGGACTTGGTGGAGACGGTCAGTGAGATTTATTGGAGCTGTGCCGCGGAAAGCGTCACGCTTTGTGATGCAGTAAACGGACCTCCAACCACGGTTATGCATACGGTAACCCGTCACAACGTCTTCAGTGACCGACCCGTAGATCCATCCGATTCTGTCTCCCCATTCTGTATTGTCTTCATACCTGAAAAGCCATATTCACATTAGGTTTACCTACAGAACTTCTAAGCGCGGGTCAAAATCAAGTATTCATTGTTTCGAAACCTTACCAGCAGGAAATGACAGCAATGGCTTCAGCTACGGTTGGAGCATCAAGAGGAGGTCGAGGCAGGAGCAAAGCACCGGGTGGTCGTCCGTTTTTAACTGACATGTGATCTGCTAGTGGCCGTCCTTGGTACTCGGCAACTGGAATAGTGTCTGTGAACACGGTTGAGTTACCAAACTTTTTAGGCAGACCAAGATCCGGATCATCGGTAAGAGGTTGTGTATCTGACTCTATATCAGATGTTTGAGAATTTTGAGACGCCCCGGACTGAGTCCGGGCATACATAGCCGGGGCCTTATCCTGACCAAACACGCCTGAGTACTCATTTGCTCGAGGTGGGTTGAATCCATAGAGAGCATACCTTCGGAACATACACCCTGTTCCCACATAGACCGGACCTTGTAACCCATCTAATGCTCTCATGTTACCTGTTTGAAAATAAATAAAAAAGTCTTTAAGCTATGGTGCCTTGTGACACAAGCACTAAAACTTAGTTCAAGAACTTACCGTCGAAGAAGACAGTATTGTGGTTTGCATATCGATCAGATGGGTCAACTCCTTCAAACCTTTGTGGAAACTGAATGTAACAGATTCTATCACCACCTCGGTCCATCATGAAACACATTCCTTCTTTGATAGCTTTAGAGTTGTAGATGTAGTGATCACAATCCAAATTAAGGATGAATGCACCATTAGATAATATGGCTGAAGCTCTAACCATACCGTTCATGGCACCAGCTTTCTTGTTATGGTCAAAACCTGGACGTTTCTCACGTGATACATATGCAAACATCGGTACTCGGATATCAATCCCTGTAAAGTCCAGCGCACCTTCATTCGGTCCGCCCATCACCGGTTCAAGCTCCGGTACTTTACTCATAATCTACAAATAGGATTCAAGTTTTGATATGTTTCTTGTTTTTTTTTTAAATAAAAAATTCAAAGTTAATCGTTAGTACCTGTAGGATTCCAGCATGGTCTTTTTTCGAATGATCAGGTTTAGGTTCAAACCATGTCCCTGGCCAATGTGTACCATCAGCCATCCACGTTGCTTTTACAACCTCAACTCCATCAGGTGGTAGCACACCGCCATTTTTTTCTTTGGCTATACGCTTCTCCTTGAGCTCTTCCCTCATGTTGAACTGCTCAGCTCGTTTCTTGATTTGTTCTGGAAGTCCATTGATCCTAACCTTGAACTCATCGTACTCACGCTTGACCCAACGACGGTCTTTCACAAAATCATGCTTTTTCTTGTTCTTTGTTGGGTCTGTCTTGAGGTTGAAGTAACTATCAGGGNTGGCACCCAATACTGCCAAAAAAAAAAAAATCCATATCAAATAATCTTTAAGACTAGCCAAGAGGAGTAAGAAGAAGAGAGTATGTGAATGAAACCTCAGCAAAGCGAACAGCTTCAGCCATGGCTTCAAATGTGAGAATTGCACCACCATCATCTGAGATGTAAGCTGAAAGCTTCTCTATTGGGTAATCTACGGCGAGGATCGAAAGAAGGGTGTTCGCAGTAACTAAAGGAGGTTCTTTATCTGGGTCAGCAGTGGAAACAAACACATCAACACCGGGAAGATCAGAGCGACCAGTAGGGTTTGAAGGAGAAGGTTGCTCAAACTTGTCACGCAAGGCATCGAGATCTGTTGCTCTGTTTATAGGGTTTAGCTTTGGAAGAATGTCAAGAATCCAAGAGAAAGCGAACCAAAGCTCGCATACTATAGATAGTCCCCACAACCACATTGCATCCTCGTTAGGATTCGCAATACGCCACCAGAGGAAAAAGAAGAGTACCACAAGACGACATACAATTAATAACCTAAAATATAGAGGGAGAGACATTGTAAGATGAATGAAGTTTTGTAACAAAAACAAGAGACAAATCAAATCACCTGTAAGGACTAAGAACTTTGGCTGGAATATGAACTTTTCTGGTGAGAGGCTTCCACGGTTTGTCGAAAAAATCCGACATGCTAACACCACCATCATAGTTTTCATCCTCTTCCGACCAATACGCGTTTCCTATTCCGTACTTCCCTTTAGATTCAAACAACCACCTGTTATGATCAAAATCCCCCGTTTGGCTCCTCAACAACATTGACTTGTTATTCGATTTCATGACGGATAGTCTCCTCTCCATCTTGTTCCTGGGTCCAGAGGTAGAGCCGGAGGAGCCAGCTGGCTGGTTGTCCGGTGTAGGAGGCATGTGGACGGTGTAGTTGATATAATCCGTTTGGCTGGAGGAATCTCCAGGGACGTCCAAGTCATCATCACGGGAGAGGCTAACAGTACGGCCACTTGACGTCCTGCGACCAAACTTGACTGCTGGTGGAGGCCGGTTTAAGGAAGAGGATTGTGAATTCAAAGTCTTTTTGGGTGGACTTGAAGCCATTACAATGATAATAGCTCTCTCTCTCTGTTGGGTTGTTTGGTTTCTTCAACGAGAAACTGAACCCATTTTCTTTGGACAAAACCTGATTTAGAAAGAATAGAGTTTAGGGAAAACAGATGAATGTGTGAAAATGTTTATTAGAGGGAAGAAAGAAAAGCAAAGACAAACGAAAATGTATAGAGTTTTAGAAAATTCAACGGTTGATAGATTCTTTTCTATTATAAGAAAGAAAGAAAAAAAATTTGAAAACTGAAATTTATGAATCCTGAAATCTCCTTTCTTTTAGCTTTGCCTCTCTCTTTCTTTCTATATTACTATATCGTGCAAAGGTATTTGAGTGAAAAACATTTCCATCACAGCTTTGTGAAAGATAGAAAGACTAAGGCAAGCACAAGCGTTCATATTAGCTCCAAATAATGGTTCACAAGAATCAGTGTCGGTACAAGCAATAAAAATGTTGGCAAAATATTGAACAGTCATATGTATATATACACAGCCTATACAAAACAAGTCAGCAAATACAATCTAAGCAGAAACATTGCATCATAAATTAGAAACCACAAAAAAGAAAACACCACAAAGTACATAATCTTGATAAACCCCGAGAGGAAGACTTATTTTCAACAGTTGAAGCCACCGCAAACTGAGAGAACGATGATGAGGATCAAGGCAATGATGACTGCAAGAACAATGAGTTTTATCTTCATGTTCTGAAACCACATCTTTCTTTTAATTTGGTCAGCATGTGTTCTGTAACCGTTCGCCTGTACAAAGTTTTGAATCCAATGAAAATGTTCGCAAAACCCAAGACAAAAGCAGTAAGAGAGAGAGATGTATGTGTGTATGGACGTGGAACCATTTAAGTAAGAGAACTAACCTCTGAAAGAAGGTTATTGGTTTTCTCCACCAAAATTTCAATTGTCCCACCACGCTCAATAACCTGCAAATGAATGTGTTTCACAACAATGTATAAACGGTTTAAAATAGCAGAATAGGCCAAACGATCCTGGTACTTAAATCATACTAGCTTAACTCTACTGGAAACTTAAAATAACATGGGGTAAAGAAAAAGGGTCAGAATCAAAAACCTTCTCAATGTTTTCTATTAGGACACCTTTAACTTCAGACACTTGAGCGTTCACCTTAGTAAGCTTGCTAATCTCATCAGGATGATCCATACAATACTGCATGTGCTCTTTCAGTTTCGACCTATATAGCAGTCCTAAACGGAGTCAAGACAACCGTATGCCCATGAAAATAACATAAAAAATGTTTTCAATAGCAATAGAAAAAAAAAGAGATGATCAAACACAAGTACCCAAATTCCTTGTTCAAGCTGTTAGCTTGAGTAGTAGCAGCCTTTCCACCACCGTATCTCCTGTTGAAATCCTCCTTAACTCGGTCCAAGAAGGCCATAGGAATCTCCCTCCCTGCAGAATCAACTGCAACAACACAATAGGCTGCACAACAAAAACAAAAAAAGGTTTAAAAACTTTCAAGTTCCATACTGATGAAAGATAAAAGCAGAAGATAAACAAGACTAGATGATAAAATATATCACTTTCACTTATAAGAAAGTTGAACACTATAATAAGAATAGATATACACCACCTGAAACCTAATCAAGTTTAGTAAAACAGAGCTACATAAGGAATACTCCGATGCAATTGCTCTAAGTGATATAATCCCCAACGTTCCCAAATAACTCTCCCATAGTGATTATCTTTTGCATGTACATATATACTGTAGGACATATACTGACTAGCCTCTCAAACCATGTCAAAATTATTTTTTCTTACTAGAGATTCCAAATATGATCTTTTGGACACCTTTTATACTTTTAGCAATTGGCCAACTCTAACCCAGCCTAAAGCAATAATGCTGAAAACTTCAAAAGACAGATACAGAACAAGGCTTGTTCTTCCATAAAAGATCAACCAAAGATATCACGTAAGTACATAACATCAACTAAAGCTAATACGTACCAAAGATAAGAACTAGACTCAAGGGTTATAAAAATAACCACGCAAGAAAAAGAAGGCATAAGTAATACGAGCTATAAGCCTATAACGCCACATGGATAGATTAAACTCGAAGGTGTAGATGGAGAAAATAGTCTGACTTACTGAAAGCATTTTCGACAAGGTAATTGAAGGTATGACCATCGCAGTTGTAGATGACCTTGTTGTTTGAGGAAGGAAGCTTTTGGAGGCACTGTGCAGCGATGGACGTGAAGTTGCCCTTGAAATCAGTGAAGTCCACGAGGATCACAGTGCCACGAGCGACGAAACTGTAGATCAACGTTTGTTGCGCCATTTATAAACGATGATGTCCGATGTATTTACCGAACTGCTCAGAGAGTTATATCGGCGTGAGGGAAGGTAGCAAGATATATAGAAGACTAGCCTGAAACGCGTAGAGAAACCAGGACTAAATAAGCCAATTCAGGGTATATAGTTTTTTTCTTGTGGAAATAAACCTTGAAATGAAGAACTGTATAGCAAATTTGGAAATTTTATATTTTACTTGGGTGCTTCATATAAGTTTTTTTTTTTGCTTCATAAAAGTTGATATTGATGGTTTCAACTTTCAACGTATATCTCAGCGTAATTATTTGAATAATTGAATAAGCAAGTTTGAACTTTTCTTAACGGAGAAAGGCTTTCTCTTTAAGTTTGAACTTTGAATAATGGATAGCGTATGGTCGTTCCAATATGTAAGAAAATATATAAAAATTACAAGTGTCTTATCTTTTTTGGGGTATTTGGATAATTTGCGGTTAATTTAAATAGAATAACTTCAAGTTTTTAAGGTTTATGTGAATTATGAAATATTTTAGTCACCCTATCAACCCTTACATGCACCCATGTCCGCGCTCACTATTTATTCAAGTATTTTTCTTGATTTTCCAAATGCTGACAAAAAGAAAAAAATTGGTAGAGTGATGACGATAGAGAGATATCCGACAATAAACGAACAACAAAATGTATCCTTGCAGTTGCTAGCCGGGAGGAATAAGCTAGTGAACACAATTCGGTACTACCAGATTCGATTCTTAGAAAAGGAGAAAAAGAAATGGGGTGAGAGAGGCTCGAACTCTCGACCTCAGGATCACTCAGTAGCTATGAGACCTACGCGCTAGCCAACTGCGCCACCACCCCAGTTGTTATTCAGCACACATCATTGTTTACTCTCTTGTAATTGTTAAACAACATGAAAAGTCCTTACTTTTGTTGAATCCTTACATATCCGTTGAAAATTCATAAACATTGCTGCCCGCTGAAAAGTATGTTATTTCCAGAAGCAGCAACCGTAATTACTGAAGACCTTTTTGGTCAGAAAAAAAGACCAATATCATGATTATCATCCATACATATAAGATTGTATAGAAGATTTCCCTTCACGTAATTAAAAAAAAATACTTAAAAGCACTGGTCAAGAAGAATACAAGACTCAGGCAAACATTGATTGTGCTGCTTTATTCAAACAACTATAATAATTAATAAACTGAAGAAAGGAAAAATGGACCAGATTCTCTCCAAGGGAGTGCTGAGGTCACAAATATTCTGAAGAGTGAAGGGGTCTTTGTTGATCTCTAACGAGCGTCCTTGGACAAATAGCCTTGTTTTTCAACTTTCCTTGCGTTGCGAAGCTCATCAACTCCATCTCCTCTCTCAAACACAGCTGCTGCACCCATCCCCGTCCCTGCAAACATTTTTCCCAATCAACAATGCATTTTCAGACATCGGTTCGGAGAATGTATGTATGTATGAGAGTATAGAGTAAGAGAGAGAGAGAGAATCTTACCAATGCACATTGACACTACTCCAAATCGACAGTCTTTTCCACGGCGTTTCATCTCGTGCAACAAAGTAGCAACGCAACGTGCTCCTGTAAGAGATCAATAAGCATTAGCTAACCTTAGTCCTCTTATCTCTTGGTCCATTGAATATAGCCTAGGACTGACTGCAGCATATTTACATTTTCAAGGGTTTGGCTGAGAGTATTAATCAAGTTTCTTTGGCTAATTGGTGAACTGAAACAAGAATAGTATTTTTATAGGTACGTTCTTATTTTACCTGTAGCGCCCAAAGGATGTCCGATGGCCATTGCGCCTCCGTTGACATTGACCTTCTCCGCGTCAAGTCCCAACTTGTTACGGCAATACAAAAACTGAGATGCAAATGCCTGAACACACACACATGAATCAAAAACCGAGGTGTGGTCATCATCAGAATGTGTGGAACGAGATATCTAGTGAGAAGTAATTGCTATTTTACCTCGTTAATCTCAAACAAATCGATGTCATCGAGCTCTAAACCAGCTGCTTTAACTGCAGCAGGAATGGCAACTGCTGGACCGACACCCATGATTGCTGGATCAACACCAACTGCAGCAAATGTTCTGCAAAGTTGTCCAATAATGTGTGTTCTTAGCATATATGGACATCATAAGCATCTGCAGACTTCTACCGTTGTAGCTTTATCAAAAAGTATCACCCACCTGAATACACCAAGAACGGGAAGTCCTTTTTGCATAGCAACACTTCTCTTCATGAGGAGAACGGCTCCTGCACCATCACTTACTTGACTGGAGTTTCCTGTTTGAGACGGAACACAGGAAGTAAATGGCTTCAAATTTGTGATTAACAGAACTGTCTTTCTATAGTGAAAACGTACCAGCAGTTGTGGTGCCATCCTTTTTAAACACTGGCTTCAGCTTCCCAAGAGTAGCAAGAGTTGTGCTTGGACGGATGCCATCATCAACAGAAACTGTAATGGGTGTCTCATCACCTGTCTTTGGGTCAACAAGCTGAGATACAAAAACACAACTTATTGATATTCATAAGAACATGACTGAAGTTCAGTGATTAATGCACCAACAGACGTTAGTTACAGTTACTGTATGGAGGATGGGAAAATACCTTGGTTTGAACAGGAATGATCTCATCCTTGAATTTACCAGCAGCAGTAGCAGCAGCTGCCTTTCTGTGCGAGTCGACCTAGCAATATGACCTGATAGCTTAGCATCGGGAGATCAAATATACGAGTTACAACAATACTGAATAAAATTCAGTTCCCTACTTACAGCAGCTTGATCTTGCTCCTGCCTTGAGACACCAAAGCGGTGTGCTACATTTTCTGAAGTAACACCCATAGGGAGAAGACAACTCTGTGCTTGCGCAAACTTCTTCACCTGCAATAACATAAAAAGTTTTACAGTGCACTATATTACTCAACAAAGCCACTTAAATACACAGAGAAGAGCGAATAAAGAGTCAGTACCGCTGGGTTGACTGACCCTTCCCATGCCATCGGATTGGTAGTCATGGACTCCAGTCCAGCCCCAATACCTGCTTCCATCATCATCGTATGAACAAAAATACATCAAACAATGTAATCAAAGACAGATATTCTCTTACCAATATCATAAAATCCAGCTTTGATGGCAGCTGCTACGTCAGCAACAGCCTGAAGCCCAGAGGAGCACTGCCTATTCACGGTTCTTACAGCCACGGTTTCTGCCAAAGGACATAACAGCATTAGCATACAGCAACACAAGACTTCCATCTCCAGCATAGAAGAAACACATACCAGGGAAACCAGCATAGAAAGCAGACATCCTGCATTCACTAGCTCTCTGAGACCCTGGTGCCAAAACAGTACCCACAACAATGTCGCCAACTTCACTAGGGTCAAGATTTGTCTTCTCAATCAATGCCTGCACCAATAAGATTACACGATAAGGCAATATATAAAAAACCAACAAAAAGAACAGAAGAGATAACGACAGACCCTCAAAACAGGGGCAAGGAGATCATCAGGATAAGTATCCTTGAAGTTGCCACGTTTGGACTTGCAAAGTGCAGTCCTATGCGCTCTACAATGGATCGGAAAAAAAAAAAAAA
>OVBX01002883.1:0-12328 GCA_900406325.1 Erucastrum elatum | reverse complement strand
TTTTTTTTTTAATATAAATTCGTGATACTTGTTTGTTGTTTATAGGTAAAGAATTTACAGTGATGGATAGAGTATCGCCGGGAGTAAGTTTTTCTTAATATTGGAGTTTGGTGTACATGGTCATATTATTCAGTAGTTTGTATAAGCATCGCTGTTGTAACTTAATTAGTGTGTTAGTGAGGGAAAAACAGCTCTCAGAGGGTGTTCAATTTGCTTACTTGTTGAACAAGTTACCGAAGTATATCCGCAAGCTGCAAATAATGTCATTGCTTTGGACATTTTTGATTTTTACAATTTTATAACCATCACTCCATCAGTTTGACTCTGACTCACTTTCTTGAGATTCTGTTCGTCTTCAAGAACGTTATTATGACTAAACCAAAGAGGATGACGAAGACAGGAGCATAGCTGGTAAAACATCATCAGATCTATATCACAAAGTGGCTTTACTTCAAAAGAGAAGAGAGTACAAAGCAACAAACTTAGCTTTAAAAAAACTATTGCTCCCTGTAAACAGTTAACAAGGGAATGTATTAGAATACAATAATATCATGTGATGCTGATGATGAAATAATAAGAGATCATAGCAAAACAAAGTCTCAAGTCACGAAGTACCTAAACACTTACAGATGCTTCACATTATCTGCATGGTCTAGAAATATGTGAACTTTATCATACTCAGACACATCCATTCCTTGGACCGCAACTCTAACGAAAGTATTCCTCTCGGTATTGAAGTAGAATAAGTACAAAGGTCTTGGCGGAAAGCTCATCGACCACATCACAATCTCATTTGTCCGCGTCATTCCAACAAAGCTCAACGAGGTACTCCCAACTATATCCTTCCACAAAACTGGCAACACGTACACATGCTCAGACCATTCCCGCTTTTCGATATCTTCAAGTACCCACAGGTTAACACTTTTACTGCTTTCATCACCAGATACAACTTCTCCGAACCGAAGTAAACCTAATTTACCATTGTAGTCTACCATAGTTCCCTGAATGAGAAATCTCTCCACTTCAATAAAGCTAAACTTTTCAGATCTAACGTCAAAACAAACAAACAAATAACTCTCTGTAGACATATCAACAGATGGATAATACAAAACACCGTTGACGCATCTCCCTTCCAGATATGGATGATAACGAAGTACGCGGCCACAATCGATCATCCTCCGTGACAGTTTCCCCGTTCCTAATGTCATAACTTGATACTCCTCAGCCACCACATTGCTACTTCCATAACTTCCTGACATGGACAACACCTTGAATTGTTTACCAATAGGATCATACCCAAACAAGTTCCTTGACTTAACTCTCCTTGTTTTCACCCTGGTTAAAGGTAATAACTGTCCCGTGCTAGGGTTACATATCACCGGCGCGGAATACTCCCTTCCCTTAATGATCCACCTATTTGTAAGGCCCACCAAGCCTTCATCAAGCGCGTTTATTTCAAACGCGCCATTACGGAAGTAAGCATCAAAGGAACACTTCATATGATAAGTGGCCGTTACAGGAGACGAATTCTCATCTGGATTTTGCGGCTGAGGTGCTGAGTAGAAAAATAACTGACCGCCTTTTTGGTAGGCAAGTAACAGCTTGGGGAGAGTACAGGACCTGCTCAAGAACAGCTCGGTGAAATCTTGACGGCGGAATACGGAGGACCAGGTCTTCGAAACGCACCGGCATATCGCTATTGACTTCACCGGAAGCCTCGAGAATATCTCGAAAACGAGATCGATTGGGATCGGTAGTGCGTGTTCTACTTGGTTCTCTGAGGTTTTCGATCGCGTATTACGTCTGGTGGCTGAGGAAAGATCTCCGGAGAGGTTACGCCGCCGTGTTTTCATGGCGGAGACAATGAGGTCGACACCCTAGCGAAACTCACGAACGTTTGCACCTTTTCCAGGTGAACCATGGAAATGAGCAAGGCCGTGAAATTATCTTAATGGGCTGGGAATAAGCCCAAACGCAGGGCCGTCTTCAATAGTATAATCTATAGTAAGTATTGTTTGAGTAGTGAGGGAAAGACAACTCTCATAGGGTGATCAATTTGCTTACTCTCTGAACAAGTTACTGAGGGACATTCTTAGTTTCTGCTAGCTGCTCTTTGTTCTTCAGCTCTAGTTAGCTTGATCTCTACGTATCTAGATTTGTTTCTATTACAATATCCGATCACAAGCACCCAACTCAGTATCGAACCGATGACAATAACATGTTTTCCTTTCCTATGTTGCCTTCACATCTACAAATCGAGACTGTTGCTTGTATTTAAGTCTGCAGCTTTGTACCGACGCCATACAAGTGTCCGTAAGCATTACAATTACTGCCATTGCTTGGGACATTTTAATTCAACAATTTTATAATCATGACTCCATCTATTTTTCTCTGATTCACTTTCGTGAGATTCTCTTCCTTTTCAGGGAGATAGATTTTTTTCGTTCGTTATGGCATTAAACTGAAGCGTGACTAAGACAGGAACATAGCGTTGGCAGTGTTTTAAAATCATTTGTACTTATTTTTGGTAAAGTAATATTACAATTGTATAATATTAGATGGTTATAATGTTTTGTTATAAACCCCTTATAATCTATGGATTAAAAATTCATTGCTAATATTATATGATTCTACATAGTCACGTATCTAAACAAATTAGATCAAATTGTAATAAGTTTTAGTTAAGATTAAAACAAACTTGGGGTTAACGAATAATGAATTCGTTGCATAGAATAATACATATGTATAAATGTAATGGGCAAGTGCAAGTTATATCAATTATGAATTGATGTAAAAATCAGCCCAGCCCATCTGACATAATTAGGTCACGTATGTTGTAATATATACTAGATCTCGACAATTCTTTGGGTTTGCTATTATATATAGATTTTCAAAACTAATATAAATATAATAGATCATTTTTTGGGTTTTGATGTTATTATATTAAATTCATATTCTTTTATTATTTTTTTTGTTTGTTTGAAGTAGTACTTTTACAATTTATTTCATTTTAAATTAAAATATATAAAATTATGTTTAGTTTTAGGTTAAATAGTGAAATATCTTCAATCTTAATATTATTAGTATATTTGGTTAATCTAATTAATAAAACTTTGGTTTTTTTTGGTTTGGTTTAAAACCAAATAGTTTAGACTTAACTTTAGTTTGGATTAATAACTTTATTAACCAAATAGTTTAGACATAAACCTTAGTTTAGTTTGGATCGATTTTGGTTTGGTACCTTACTACCTAATTAGTTTCTTTTGTTTGTTTGAAGTAGTACTTTTACAATTTATTTCATTTTAAATTAAAATATATAAAATTATGTTTAGTTTTAGGTTAAATAGTTAAATACCTTCAATCTTAATATTATTAGTATATTTGGTTAATCTAATTAATAAAACTTTGGTTTGGTTTAAAACCAAATAGTTTAGACTTAACTTTAGTTTGGATTAATAACTTTATTAACCAAAGTTTAGACATAAACCTTAGTTTAGTTTGGATCGATTTCGGTTCGACTTAGCTAGTTTGGTTTGGTACATATCTTTTTGTCCACCATCAATTTTGATTACACCGTAGAAATTGCTCAAATAAATTGCACAGTATAATTTTCTCATTAATTGAACAAGGGTTATAGTACAAATCGAGAAACAAAAACTGAATAGAAACCAAACCAAAAAATTCAAACTTAAAACTGAACCAATGTCCACAAAATATATGATCAGTTCCTAAATCCTTAGAACAAGAACGAAAATGGATACTCAAATATTTAAAATATAAGATTATGCCTAAAAATGTTAATTATATTTAGTTGTAGGATTATTGATAATATTTAGAATACTAATTATAAATCTACATAGCCAAAACTAAATTACATGGATAAATTTCAATCCATAATATTAACATTACCTAAAAGAAGTCGACAAAAAAAAACATTACCTAAAAGAAGAAATATCTGTTATTTTCCTAAATGTATATTTATTTCCGGATTAACCTATTAAGAAATAAAAAACAAAAAAAAATTACTCCAGCTGCCCAAAAAATCCAGAATCAAATTAAATCCAAAAATTTATCGGTTACAAACCTGTTTCTAACCGTGTTATCAAACCAAACCGAAACAAAAAAAAACAGACAAAAAACCTAACATGAACCTGAACAAATGTTCATAAATATCCTATTGGTTCCAAGATCTCTTGAACTAAAAATAAATATGATGGGGACCAAATATCTAAAATATATTTTATTCACCTAAAATATTAATTATATTCAGTTCAGAATTACTATTTTTTTTAAATTACTGGTTATAAATTGAACTATTTGAAAAACATTACTCGAATATATTTTAATAAAAATATTTGAATTATCCAAACTTCGAAAGAACCGAAATATATGAATATTGTTTTCTAAAATATATGTTTTGAATAACTCGATGTTTTATTCAAAAAATCCAAGAAAAACTGTTTTTCCTTAAATTTTATGATAAAAATAAAATTAAATTCAACCCAAATTTTAATCATATATTAAATGATTTTTAACTTTGTTATCCAAAGCAAACTGATCCGAAAACTGAAATAACCTAATAAAAATCATAAATAACCAAATTATTCCTTTATCTCTAGAATTGAAAACCTAAAAACTTAAAAACCCCAACAATAACCTAATCAAAAACTGAACTCCCAAGTGTAAATTCTATACATATTTTAACATAAATAATTATTATCATATCAGAAAAGTCTGCGAATTTATAATGTCAAAGTCTAATAATACAAGAATTATTTTTTTTAGGAAACCTGTTTTGATTTATATATATATATTATTTCAGAAAAATAATGATTAAAATTTAGTTGTATTAATTTCATCATATTTTTTGATATATTTTGGATATATATATCATACTATACAAATCCATTTTAAATGTAATTATTTAAAATTTTGAAGTATTAACACGAAAAAATAAAATTTAGATGAAACTCATTTTTAAAAAGTAAATAATATTTCTTGTATTTTATTTTAAATTTAGAAGTTTATACATAATACTATTAATTTATGATTTAGTTGAATCATATGTTTATTTGAATTTTAAAAATATTATTACTTTATCGAATTCTATCATGTTATAATTGTATAATTTTTAGGGTTTTATGAAATTATCGAGTATTGATTTCTAAAGTATAATCTAAATTGTAATAATATAATATACAAAACTGATGGATATACAATGGCGAATGACCTAGTAACCCTTCGTATATATATGATAAGGGTGTATATCACAACAAACACAAATCTCTTCCCAATATTAATATAAATGGCTTATTTGTCAAATAACCCCAAAAATGAAAATTAGGTTTTTAGAGAAGAAGAAGAAAAAGATCGGAAAAGAAAGTGAGTGTTTTTAGTTAATTAGTTAATTTTGATTTTTTTTATGTCTACTGTGTGCAATTTCCTTAACACTTCGAGACCATCTTTATCACCCTGATGTTGACGCATTTAAGAAACAGTGCAATCTTTTTTTTGTCATCTGGTAGATTAATATTAACTTGAAAGAGTGAATACACAAAACCAGCAAAAGTGATTCAACCTTTCTGGAACCTAAAGCCGGTGAGGTGATGGACACCATCTGGAAACAGAGACTGATACAAACATTGAAACCAAGAACTAGACTAAAAGATGAAAGCAAAGTTGAGGAGGATCCATAAAAAGTTACATGACTGTAACGATGATGGAGCAGACTGGAACCGAGCGAAGAGATGAGATTGAAAGCAGATCACACCAAATAACACCAGTTGAGAAGAGCCACGAGATAAACTGGAAGCACAATAGCAGCACCAACACATAACCTGAATCGAGAAAGGTTAGAATCCTTAACAGTCGCTTTAAACACCTTTCAATCCCAACTATGACTCGCCATTGGACCTTGAATAGGCTCTCCACGCATCTCAAACGCACATTCACCCCACAATTAAGCTTCTAAAAGCTTCCTGAAACAGAGCAATCTTACGATAGAGTAAATGTTATTCTCATTTTATGTATTTTTCATCCCTAAGAGCTGTTCTTCCTCTAACGGTCCTGACTACAAGCCATACAAGCATATGCTTCTAGCTATTTCTAAAATTTGTAAATTGTCGGCCATTTTTGTTGAAGTTTTATGTACTGTTATTCTGTAAAACCAATAATATTATTTTTGCTTCCGGTCTATTATATTTTAAGGCATTACAGGGCGGGGCCTTCTCTGCAAAGAGACGTTTGTTTCTACCCAAATATCCTATCACAAACACTCAATTCAGTATCGGGCTGTTAACAATATTTCCTATATTGGCTCCACCACATCTATAAAACGACATGTAGTTTAGTCTGCAGCTTTGTACCGATGTCGTACAAGTGTCAGTAAGCACTGCCAATACTGTCGTTGCTTTGGACATTTTGATTCCACACTTTTATAACCATGACAAAACACAAAATGGTTTTGCTTCTAAAGAGAAGAGAGTACAAAACGTACAAAGCAACATTGGAGCGAATAAAATTTAACATTCTTTCAAAAAAAAAAAGAGAGTACAAAGCAACAAACTTAACTTAGAACATATAGACAAACTAGACAAAGGTTACGAAGTACCTAAACACTTACATAAGCTCCACATTTTCTACATAGTCTAGAAAGATGTGAACTTCATCATACTCAGATTCATCCATTCCTTGTATTGCAACTCTAACGACAGTATTCCTCTCGGTATTGAAGTAGAATAGGCACAAAGGTATTGGTTGAATACTCAGCGGCCTCATAACAATCTCGTTTGTCCGGGTCATTCCAACAAAGCCTAACATTGCACCCCCAACAATATCCTCCCACAAAGCGGGCAATACAAACGTACGCTCAGACCATTCCTGCTTCTCAATATCTTCTAGTACCCACAGGTAAACAATTCTACTGCTTCTATAAGCGCAGGTAGATTTTCCAGCCCGAAGGAAACCTAATTTACCATTGTAGTTTATCATAGTTCCCTCAATGACGAACGTCTCAACTTTAACAAAGCTGAACTTCTCAGACCTAACGTCAAAGCAAACTAACACAGTAGTCTCTGTAGACATATCAACAGATAAATAGTACAAAACCCCATTGATGCATTTTTCTCTCAAATGTTGAGAATAACTGAGTATGCATCCAGAATCGATCATTCTCCATGACGGGTTTTCGGTTCCTAATGTCAATACTTGATACTCGTCAGCCACCACTCTGAGAAGTCCATAAAACTTTGATCCCCACATGGACAATACCTTGACTTGTTTATCAATAGGATCATACCCAAACGAACTCATTGAACTTGTCTTCGCCCTGGTTAAAGGCAAAGACTGTCCAGTGCTAGGGTTACATATCACCGAATATGTCCTTCCATTAACACCCACCAAGCCATGATCATCAAGCCCAATTATTCCAAACGCATCGTTACGGAAGTAGGCATCAAAAGAAAACTTCATACGATAGGTGGCAACTACTGGAGACGAATTCTCATCTGGATTTTGCGGCTGAGGTGCTGAGTAGAAGAATAACTGACCGCCTTTTTGGTAGGCGAGTAACAGCTTGGGGAGAGTACAAGACCTGCTCAAGAACAGCTCGGTGAAATCTTGGCGCCGAAGTACGGAGGACCAGGTCTTCGAAACGCACCGGCATTTCGCTATTGACTTCACCGGAAGCCTCGAGAATATGTCGAAAACAAGATCAATCGGTAACGGTAATGCGCTGTGTTTTTTATTCTCTGAGGTCTTCAATCGCGTATTACGTCCGGTAGTTGAGGAAAGATCTCCGGAGTGGTTACGCCGCCGTGTTTTCATTGCGGAGACAATGAATGAGGTTGAAACCCTAGAGGATTAGAGGAACGTTTTGCCTTTGCGCTTCCACCATTTCCGATTTGAACCATGGAAATGGGAATCCCATAAAATTATCTTAATGGGCTGAGAAATAAGCCCAAACTTAGGGCCCTTCTTAAAATAGCAGAATATCTATTAATATAAATGAGGCTTATCTGCCTTCTCCTGCTTCTACGTCAGCAAAGAGGGTGGGGGTTTTCTCGCCACGTCATCTCTATTTTTTCTGAAATCAATCCTGAGGAACCAAAAAATATATGTGCTTACCGAGCTTTCATTCTGATAATTTTATATTTGGGCTCAACCTTTTCTACAAGTGTTATTTGTACTAAGCCTACTTCAAATCAGATGAAGCCCATATGTATATTACTTTTATAGACTCCGCCGCCTCAAGCCTAATTAATCATCGCGAAATTCTTCGTCTTTTCATCTCACCGGCGAACAAAAATTAGAAACGTTACAGCATCAGTCTGGATCGAACCGTCATCTTTAAGGCACTATCATTAACAATAGCTCCCCACCTATACCACGATTTATCATTGAATGCATCTTCAATGACTTCCTCACGTCACTCTAGATCTTCGTCTATAAAAAGGTATGTTATATCCCATGGAATTCATCAGTTTATTGTGATCACATGTGTCCTTCCACGTTCTCCACTTCCATTCACCCTGTAAACATTATTTTCTACATGCGTTCTTCATCATGCTTCGTTTGATTTTACGTTCTTCTTATAATTGTTTTTCTCTAATCTACAACTATGGATTTCAGATGGAGTATGAGAATCCGCGAGGAGATTTATGAGGATAACATGTGAATCCAAATACTCCATGTATAAGAGATTGTCCCTTTTATCGAAAAACTGATCGCTTAGGTCATGAAAAACATGGCCTTTACAATCGAGTGGCATACTCATAATGATTTAACGTTCTCTTTTGATTTTGATTATCAGGCGAGAACTTTGGAATGGAGATTTGATAAGGGAACTGAGTGGAAGACACGAAATGAGTCAGAGAGTCAAGATACGTGCCGGTAAAGATGTTAACTAAACTGAATCTGATTTTTATGTTTATACTTTCTTGAATTAAATTTATGTTGGTTTAATGTTTTCTTCTGATTTAGATTCCCAGGCTAGAACAATGAATGTGAACGCAACTGGATCCACATGGAGATCAAAATCCAAATCAGAAGCCAAGTATCCAAGCCAATAAAGATAAGCAGAGATGCGAAAGAGACGTGACCAACAGCTTCTCGAACAAAAGCCAAAGAAATCAGCTAATTACGCAGATGTCGAGGTTGAAAAAAAAAACTATGAGGTCATGTACATGTTTTCTTGGATTCCTATTAAACACAAATTTTCAAAGGAAAGGATCATCATCAACTTACGCTCAGATCATGGATATTGGTTAAAGTAGTGTAAATCTTATTTGTTTTTTTCAAACATCAGTAGAATTAATTAAATAACTTGATTGTACTGGTCAAACTTTTCTTATGATTTCACAGTATCTCACGTTTGAAAATCAAACAATAGCAAGAGATGCACTAATATGTAAACATAACACTGGGTACAAAGTAAAACAAATGGGGGTACAACAATGGTTAACTTTAAACCCATATGTAATTCAAATAAGATCTATAAATCGGCGAGATTATTTTTGTACGAAGTTTTTATTTGTTACAGTTCTCTTCTTCTTTTAGTAAGTTCAGATTTGTGTACTCTCTCTTTTGGGCACTTTATATTCTGATTACTTTTCGTCTCGACTTTGTGTTCTTTGAATACTTTAGGCGATGATGGTTTTTCGGTGGGGGGAGTGAACATATGATGTGTGTTCTGTCAAGGAATTGTCAGTATGCAAAATTCTTTGATCTCGAGACCATAGCCACGTTACTCCTCGAGAGATGTGGTTATGTCACCTGAAAATGAACACCCTTTACAATTGCTCTTTCAAAATATGTCAATGATCTGCACTGCTTCTGCTCCTCGCCGGAATCCCCATAGGCATAGCCATTCTCAGCATCATCTTCTGTCCTGAACTCCGAAATCCTGTGTCGAAGGCCGCTCAGTTTCAGGCATTAAACTGACGTCTCCATTTCCCTCAACCTGTCGTTGCTCAATATCTTCCATTTCCAGCAGATTTTTTATGTCGATTATAATATAAAATCTACATAATTTGCTAAAACATTTCTTGATTTTTATTTACAAGTAGTGTTATTTTATTTACACAACTTCTTCACTTCATATGAAACAAAACAAATAAACAAACCAAGAATGTGAATTTGATGAAATTGTTACAAGTAGCCATCCGGCCAATTACTTTTGGTTCAAGAAAAGCCTAATGCTTTAAAAAAACAAAAAAAATAGTGTGAGAACTAGCGTGAGTTTGAAGAATGTAGAACATTTTTTTCTCCACTGGATCGTGGGAGTCCTGACGTGAGTCATGGAAGTTTACTTAGTCCAATAGTTTTCTTTTTGAGAAAAGCTTAGTCCAATAGTTTGATTAAAAAAACCATTAATATTTTGATATCAGGAAGTCTGAGAATTTCGTTTCTACGAAAGACAGAATTATGAAAACTAACAAGTAAAAGATTTATAAAGGATCTACAACATAGCATAAAAGTACTATCAAATGTAAGCAGAAATTAGGATATTCGAACAAAAATATGGAGTTTAAATAATAAAGATCAGTCAACATCATCATAATATCATTTACTTAATAATATGATTCCATTAATACATTGAAAAACAATAGTTTTAACTTATATATAATTAATACTGAACTCATCCTAACTCTGATCTGCATATTAGCACATGCGTATATATGTTTTATAATGTATTTTTATGTAAAATTTTAAATTAATTAAGCTAATATAAAAGTGTAAGAAAAAATTCAGTTTAAAAAGAGAAAACATACAAAAACGTAAAATAAATTCCATCAAATATCAAATTCCAATATACACAACTCCATTTACAAACTAAAAAATATGCAGCACAATAATCATGGATTCATGACATTGACAAAACATGGGAGGATTGTTACTACTTTATAAGGCTGACGTGTTGATCCTTTTCATTTTAAAAGAAAAAAGATCAACCAATAAAACATGGGAGGATTATTACTACTTTAAAAGGCTTAAATAATTTGTTATTTTTATTCAAACAAGATAATCATCAAATAAACACATGCATTTGCATGTTTTCCTTTTGGATTATAGATTTTACGTTATGTTTTAAAGTCAACTATATTTACTTTGGTGCAACTATCAGTTATTTATTTTATCTTTATTAAATCGATTAGTGAAAACACGTGAGAAGACTTCAGTGTTTAATCTCACTTTCATTTTCAAGATTTAACATAATCACTAACCACTATCAAATAGATCAAAGATACATTTTTACAATTTTTATTTATTAAAAAATAAAACAGAATTCGATGCTTATAACCACTATCAAATGGATCAAAAAATATAATTTTAAACTTATTAGAGATCAAATAAAAATACGAACCCGGTGCGTAGCGCCGAAATACCACTAGCATATATATATATTACTCTTTTGTCAAGGAGAGCAGAATTTTAATCTGATAAATTATGAAATACACATACGAAAAAATGAGTATATAACTTTAGAATAATTGAAAAAATACAATAAATTGTCATATTATTTAGTAGTTTGTATTATTGTATAAGCACCGTTGTTGTACCTTAATAAATGTGTTTGTCAGGGAAAGACAGCTCTCATACGGTGATCAATTTGCTTACCTGTTCAACAAGTTACTGACTACTGAGGTACATTCTTAGTTTCTGCTAGCTGCTCTTTGTTCTTCAGCTCTAGAAAAGTTAGCGTCATCTGTACGTATCTAGATATTTTTCTGTTCCAATATCCGATCTCAAGCACCCAATTCTGTATCGGACTAATAACATGGTTTCCTTTCCTATATTGCCTCCACATCTACAGTGTAGCTTGTAGTATAGTCTGCAGCTTTGTACCGATGTCATACAATGTACATAAGCACCGCAATACTGTCGTTACTTTGGACATTTTGATTTTTGATTCCACAATTTTATAACCATGACATCCATCTATTCGACTCTGATTTACTTTCTTGAGATTCTCTTCGTTTTCAAGAACGTGATCGTTCGTTATGACCTTAAACTGAAGCGTGACAAAGACATGAACATAGTTGGTCAAAAAATATCATATTGATCTAATTCACAAAGTAGCTTTAAAGAGAAGAGAGTACAACGCTCAAAGTAGCTTTGTTTCTAAACAGAAAAGAGTACAAAGCAACAAACTTAGCTTAGAAACTAGACCCAACAAAGTCTCAAGTTATGAAGTACTTAAAAACTTACATAAGCTCCACATTCTCTACACGGTCTAGAAATATGTGAACTGTAGTATACTCAGACACATCGATTCCTTGGATTTCAACTCTAACGACAGTATTCTTCTCGGTATTGAAGTAGAATAGGT
>OVBX01002882.1:0-18532 GCA_900406325.1 Erucastrum elatum | reverse complement strand
GGAGAACCCATCAAACCCGATCTTAAGGCTCGCTGGAAGCAATATCGATCGACGCAACTATTGTTGTATCGATCGATATTGTGAAAGGTGAATCGATCGATATTCAATCGAATAATCGATCGACACTTTCTCATGATCATCGAACGATAGTTGATGATCCGAGATCCAGTTGAAGGTAAGCAAATTGACTTCACCTAAAGTTTGAGTTCAGAACTATGAATATTAAAAACCCTAATTAACTAGCAAACTTATGCAATGAATATAATAAATATGATTTCGTTGAATTAGATTAGAAATAGTTACACTTGATTTTAACGGAATATATGCAACATAATGTACCCACAATGAGTAACTAGAACCAATCTAATTTTTCTATACAAAGTCAAACATTAAATAGAATATAATATATTTTCATTTATAGTAATATTTTTATACATATAAATTATATAACGACTCAACAGATTACTAAATAAATTTGAAATTCTCAAATAATACTATAAATATTTTAACCAACTATTAAAGTTAAGTATATTTATTTATGTAAATTTGAATCGTTTAACATTTTGTTTTTGTTTTTACTGTTTGATTCTTAAAACAACATATATTAAATTATACATAATCTTACTAAAAAATGTATAAAAATCTAAAACAAGAAACAAAATACATGAAAATAACAAAATAAATTAAAATTTAATCTGTATAACAAAAATATTTTAGTTGAATCGAGAAAGTAAATGTCGTCTAATATATCCAAATAATAATCAAACAGTCGAGATATTATATATCCAAATTGTACGTCTAATTAAAATAACATAGTGTTATTTGAAATGCCTATTGATTACAACGTAAATAACAGAATAACTAAAACTAAAAAAAATTAATAATTATTATAATTTAAATAAATTATTAGAATGTATTTATTTTATAAATATTTATATCCGTGGATGAGCACGGAAAAATCACCTAGTATAGGTTAACGTAGTATTCTATAAATCCAAAAGTAATGAATAGTTGCCATAAAATATATATATATATATTGTTTGGTTTGGTACATATAAATGTGCGTGTACGATCGCTGTACCCATGCTCTAAATAAAATATATATTTTTACCAAAAAAATTGTCATTTATACACATATATATATGTAACTATCGTCAGAAAGAAAGAAGGTTCCACCGTAAATTTCGGAGAGAAGGTTACACAGTTCGGTTATACAATTTGTTAAAGTTATTGTTTATATTTTTTAAGCCACATGAAAAATAACAGTTGGACTAAACTTATATCAATCGGACATGTTGCTGTTTTAGTAGTATTAGTTAGTAATTAGTAATTGGTAATTGATAATACATTGTCTATGTGTTTCAGTTGCTCTTCTTGATGATATTACGAAGGTTGATAAACTCAAACAATCTGACGCCATTTAGACCCAAAAAAAAAACAATCTGTGGAACTTACAAGAAAAAAAATTTTCGTAAACAACACATAGAATCGAGATATAATTTATTTTTTTAACTCGTAATATTCGCTTCATAGTGGGACAATGATATGACATGGATGCACACATCACGTGCATGTCCCCTGATTTCACACATACTTTTCTCTGATGATAGGTTTTTCTTCTATAAGACGAAGCCGCGTGAATGTGAAAAACTAAGGAAGTAGTAAGGAAATAGAAACGCTTCAAACCAGTGTTTAAACTTCAACAAGTCATCTCTACTATTTGCTAAGAGAGTCAAAAATGCTTGATGACTCAAAAATGCTTAGGAATCAAAAACGATAAAAGATACCTTAGGTATCGAAAACGAAGATGGAATGGGGTCCTACCCGAAAACACCAGAAGATATTAGTAGATCCAAATGCAGTTTCTTTGCCTTATTAAAAGAAAATCTGCAACTTTGAGTCAATGGATGGTCATCTAGATGGCTGTCAAAAGGCGGATAGGAGATTCTCATCAAATTTATTGCTCTGATATTTCCAACATATGTTATGTCGAGTTTCTTGCTTCCCTTAGACATTTGTGAAAATAACTAATGTCAACTACACGCTTCTTGTGGAGTTCAAACCTCCAGAAAGAGGACTTCATAGGCCTAATGAGAGAATTATGCTTATCCAGAGAAGAGGGTGGCCAGAGAAGAGGGTGGCATTGGATTTCGTATGAATCACGAGCTTAACTTGGCTTTATAGGCAAAACAGTTGAGGCGCTGCAACAAAGATTCTACACCTTTATGATTTCCTACATCCCAATAGAAAGCATGATTTGATTGGTTTTTCATTCCGGTTTAGATTTTTAAACTATCTTAAGTTTGATTAATAAGTTCGAGTAATAGAATGGTCTTTTGATACAAATAAAGAAATCAATACTATTAAAAGGGAATCATTCCCAAATTATACCCTTAATGAAATGTTCAAATTTTCCAAAAATATTTTTAATGATATGACTAACTAAAAAATTCATTAATGATATTGTTTTCTTTTGGTTTTATGGACCTATCTATTATTCTAGCACATGTTTCTGGATAAATTAGATATGATCCAAATTTGTTAACTAATTAAATGATTTATGTTTTTATATAATCAATTTCATATTCCATAATTTTTTAATATTAATAACATAAATTAAAGTTTGTAATAATTTTAAAAGGTTGATATTAAAATTAGAATTTTGTAACTACACGAGGATAAAACTTAAACAAAAATACTATTGGCCATTTTATATGTTTAACAATATTTTATATAATTTATATATTTTTAAGAAATTATATAATAGTCCAAGTACCAATTTTAAATACAACCATTGCTTAATTTATTTACAAACATAAAACGGTTGTGTGACGCATTTTAAATTTTATCATATTGTACACATTATAGCAAACTCGCATAATTGAAACTTGATCATGTCACAGTTTATATAATTAAAACGAAAAATTATCAATATTTATATTAAAAACAACAAAAAAAATATTGGTGTTTTTAAGGACGGGTCAGAATCTAGTATTTAAGTAAAGCAGTGAATGTTAACATAACATTCAAGCAAAACCATCGAGAGTCTTAAGGACAATGGGACGAGCTTTACACATGGCTAGCAACGGAGTCGCTGGACGCATAATGGGTGCTTCTCTAGTTTCAATAAATTCTTCTCCAATTCTCTCCCATTCGAAACACTGAACCAGTGATCTGAGAGCCAAGCTCACCAGCCGATGAGTTAGCCCGACCCCAGGACAAGCTCGTCGTCCGATCCCAAACGACAACACCTTTTGCTTTTGCTTTTCATTTTCGAACCTCTCTGGCTTGAAAATTTCTGGATCTTCCCATACAGATGAGTCTCTATGCATAGCCCAAACGTTCACCAATAGCATCGACCCACGTGGAACATCGTACCCTGCCAACATGCAATCATCTGATGTCATGTGAGGCAGAAGTGTCGGAGCTGCCGGGTGAAGACGTAAGGTCTCCAACACAATCCCTTGGAGATAAGGGAGACTTTTAGTATCTGGTTCATCTAGTAACCGTTCAAAACCGATTTTGGTATCTATTTCGGTTCTTGCTTTCCTTAATACCTCCGGATGATTCAACAAATTCAATATGGCCCATTCTAACGTCCCTGCTAATGTTTCAGTTCCGGCAAGAATCATAACCTGTAGAAATATAATCAAGAATTGATCAGTTTAACTAGTGTCTTTCTTATAAAGAATGGATTTCTCAAGACTAAAAATGTGAGAACCTATCCCCTCGACCCAACCTGGTTCTGCAGAGCACCGACTCTTACCTCTCACCTGTGAGCTGCAACTTAATTGGTGACAACTTTTCTTGTGTAAAAGTTGTTAAAGGGTGACATCCTGAGTTCGAAAAACGCCAAACGCACCAATAAACTACCTGGGGAGTCAGTGAGAGCTCATAGGTAAAAGGTTAGAATCAGTGCTCTGCAGAACCAATATAGATCCACGGGATGGATTGTTATAGAAAACGTTTAGTGTTTTGTGCTGGTGTTGCTATGTCACAACCCGGTACTAAAACTGAACAATTCCCATTTGCTTACAATTATGATTCCTTTCAAAGTGACATCTGTGTAATAATCTGGCTGGCTGTCTTGGAGAGAAAGCAAATGGTCCATCATAGTGTTCCCCTTTTCTTTATCCGCACGTTTCTCATCCACCAGACTCTGTAAGAACTCATCGAGTTGACCAGCTAACTTCTTGACCTGTTTTTCAAAATTTGTGAACCAACGCAAGATTGAGATATAATCGTTAGCATTGCCGGCGCCTGCCTTGGCCACCACCTTGTCAATCAGATTTCTCACTCGCTGCGCATTGGCATCTTGCTCTGTTCCGTCACCATAGAATCGTTTCCCAGCCATCATTCTAAGAATGTTATTTATAGTCAAATCCATAAACAATGATCTGATCTCCACCTTNCATCTCCACCTTCGCAAACCCCTGATTCATAAGTGGATCACACAAACAAATTATCAGTTCTCAAATTGTTCATACCTCAACGTTTTTGGTTTAGAATATATTAACATTAGAGTTCCTTTGCATGGTGTTCTTATTATAGTACCGAAGCAACATCTGCAACTTTTAGCCAGAGCCGGGCTTTTATACTAAAAAATCTTAAGAGGTCCTTTGCATGGTGTTGTTGAGGGGTCTTCATTTCCAAAAAGATAAAGATATACATAAAATGTAATATATTGTGTGGAGATTAGAGAATGAAACAGTTGTTAAAATAAAGAATTTTGTTTCCATCAAATAAAAAAAATGGATGAACTTATTAGAATTTAAGTATAAAATTGTATATCATAAAACTGTGGTTTTAAAAATAAAAGTTTGTTGGTACAGTTATGAAAGCATCAGTTAATCTGTAAATATTTCTCTTTCTGAATAGAGCCTCGGAAATTTCAAGTCAGGGTCTGATTGTAGCATTCTAAGTTCTAACATGCATGTTCCTAGTTTGGAAGACCATGTATAAATTGAGGTCTGTAATTAAATCTATGTTTAGTAAGAAAATATAATTGTACATACTCCTGTAAAACACTGATACGTAAAAGCTCACATACATGTTGAGAGTTCTTGGAGAGACGCAGCAGCAAGTGTCGGATCTCGTCTTTACGGACGGATAAGAAGCCATTGAGCTTGTATGACGAGAAGATCTCGAGGGTGCTGATCCGTCGCAAGTTTCGCCAGTGATCACCATATGACGCACTGGTGATAGTGGTGAAGTTGTACTCAATGTGTTTTCCGATAATGAACTCTGGCCGGTTAGCCAAAACGATGTCGTTTTTGGTAAAGCATTCTTCAGCGACGGAGTAGGAGGAGACGACAACCGTGAGACGGTTTCCGAGGCGGAGGGAGAATATTGGAGCACCGCCGAGGGACTGAGAGAAGGTTAGGAATGTACGGTGGAGTGGCTGCTTGAGTAGGTGAAGGTGTCCAATCAACGGCAGTGGTCTAGCCGGACTTGGTGGTAAGTTAAACTTGGTATGCCGTTTACCAAACAGAAGTTTTAGAGAAATGAAAAAGAAGAAGGCGAGAGATAAAACTAGGAAATGGGTTTCCATTAGATCTTAGCTTTGGTTGTTGTTGGAGATGGGACTTGAGCGTATACCTTATTTTATAATGAAAGAAAGAGTCTTCTCGCTAAGGATCATGCATGATGATGAAAAAGTAGGTTCAATTTTTTTTGTATTTGCATGGGAATTGTAACACCCGTCACTAAAGTTTTTTGTAACGACTTATTCTTGGGTTCACCCCTAGGGTGAACCTCTAGGTTGAACCTCTAGGTTCACCAACCAATAGGATTGTATCATTTAACTTTAAGTATCTTTTAAAAAAGGAAACAAAATATTATCGAATATATTATACTTTCAAAATAAAAATTAAATAAAAACTATACTAATCACAAAAAATAAGATTTTTTAAACTTAAAAAAATATATTTTCAAAATATTTTTAAACTTTATACTAATCACAAAAAAACAACACTTTTTAATCTACAAAAGTTATTTAAAAAAAAGAATTTAAGACTTTGGATAAATCTTGAATTTGAAAGTTTAAGATTTATCCAAGGGTTTCAGATTTACCCAAGGGTTTAGGATTTACCCAAGAGTTTAGGGTTTAGGATTAAGATTTAGGGTATAGTTTTTTGTTGATTGTTTATAAAGATATTTTTTTTTGAAAAAAATACTTTTTTTTTGAAAAAAATACTTTTTTTGCAATTAGTATTATATTATTTATTTTTTGTTTTTTTATTTTTAAAACGTAATATAATTTGGTAATATTTGTTTTCTTTTTTAAAAGATGTCAAATTTGAAATAACTAAATCTTATTGGTTTATGAACCTATATGTTCACCCTAAAGGTGAACCCAAGAATAACTCTTTTGTAACGTCTAATGAAGTTAATGACTACCAAATTTATGTAATAAATGTACACAAATAGTAACTGTCTATCTATTTTTGTTTTTATTAGGGTCTGTAATGGATGGACAATTCTTAAAACTTTCCTTTCTTATACATTTTCTGAATTTTGATTTTTGGCTTCCCCCAAAAAAAGTTTTTGAAATAAAAACAAAACAAAATTTCAGTTTTTGTGATAAAATGGAAAATCAAATACTAGTTAACAATTGACATTTTTATAACCGGCAGATTACGAACCAAAAAGACACTTGAGTTTGTGTAGCCTTGGTTTCAAGTTATTTTAGATGTCCACAGCCTCAATTTATCTCTCCTACCACTGAGCC
This sequence comes from Erucastrum elatum, assembly GCA_900406325.1. Classification (NCBI taxonomy): domain Eukaryota; kingdom Viridiplantae; phylum Streptophyta; class Magnoliopsida; order Brassicales; family Brassicaceae; genus Erucastrum; species Erucastrum elatum. The sequence goes on along the minus strand of OVBX01002882.1, from coordinate 11,802 downwards.
ACCTAGCCTTCTTAATATTCGGAAACTCCCACTTTCCATACGTTGTTCACAAACACGTGAACACTCATATTTCAAAAAATGTTCCATCACAATAGCCCATATTTCAAAATGTTAACCAAATAATATTTGGATTTTAATAACGAGTCACAATATTATATAGAACTTCGATCAATATTGTCATACTATATAATACAAAAGGTATTGCATAACGTTCAGACCAAATTACATCTCTTAGTTTATGTTCAAAAAAGAATTACATCTCTTAGTGACCATGACTTTAAGGCCTTGTTTCATGTGAAGAATAATAGAAGGAACTGGCTCAATCTTGTGTCCTTCAACGACCTTTATCTCATAGTTTTGTATGATTTTCACAGCCACTGTCTTCATCTGCGTCATAGCCACTTCTTTCCCCAAACAAGTCCTTGGACCGGCATTGAACGATAAGAACTTAAAAGATGGCACATGTACCGACCTTCCAGTTTCCGAAATCCATCTCTCCGGTTTAAAATCTGATGCATCTTCTCCCCATACCGATTTCATTCTCCCTAACGAGTACAGACAAAACACAATCTTCGTACTTGGATCGACTCTGTGTCCGCTTGGAAGAACGTCGGGTTTTGTAGGAGACTTGTGCTGAAATGGAACCGGTGGATACAGCCTGAGGGCTTCACACAAGGCGCCATGTAGATACACCAACTTGTTCAGTTCTTGGGGATTGAACGAAGAGAAATTATCAGAATCATTATTGGTTCTTGGAGATAGTTTTGTGTTGATTTCTTGACGGATCTTGGTCGTTACTTCTGGATTCTTGGTGAGAAGAAAGAAGAACCAAGTGAGTGCAGAGCCTGTGGTGTCTCTGCCTGCTAACATGAAGCTTAAAATCATGTCTCTGAGGAATTTGTCGTCACCTGGATTCAGCAACTTGTACTTGTTGCTGTCTACATCCATGTAAGACATCAACAAATCTTTAGAAGAAGAGTCAGTGCTAGTAACGCCACGTGTTATTTCATCTCTCTTTGAAGCTATGCACTCAGAGCAGACTCGGTCGAAAGTGGAGCGAGCAATTTTCATATTCAACTCAACTCCAAACCCAAGCAACCTTTGCATCTTCCAAACAATCTCCGGCTTGAAATGTCTCAAAAATATCGCTTCCTCTGCTTCATCTAACGCTCTAGCAAACTCGATTTCCGGCATTTCGATCGGGAGACAACCTGGATCGATCCCGGTCGCTAAAACAAACGTGGTGTCGAAGGTGAATCTCTGGAACACATCCTGTAAATCAACGACTAGTTTCTCCTCGGCAAAGTGATCAAGAAGTGGGACAAGCCCTTTCTCTAGCTTACTCATGTTTGTTCTTAGTGTAAACCTTTGAAACGCCGGGCTACTCATCATGCTTTGAGCTGACTTCCTCAGATCCTTCCACAAATCGAAGTCCGCGTTGAAGATCCCATCTCCCAAAACATCGAACAGCTTCTTGAACTCGGATCCTTTTGGGTAGTTTGTGAAGTTGGAGCTCATGATGTGATGAATATTAGCCGGATCTACGGTGAACAACATGTCGAGGCCACCGAAACATGGGCCTTCGAAAGGAAAAGTTAAGTTTGAGGCCTCGAGAAACTCGGTTACGTAGTCGTACACACGATGGATCTCTACGAGTAGACCCGGGAGCATACCGAGGAACGGCCAGTTCGTGGGAAACGAACGGTGAGGTTTCTTCATAATCAAGAAACATCCAAAGAAGAAGGAGAAGCAGAGGAAAGAAACTGAGATTTCAAGTAAGCCTATCATAGCCATTAGAGAGAAACTGAAGAGTTCAAGGCGATACTGTGATTTTCAAGGTATACTCACGGATACTGAAATGTAACTGCACCGTTGAAAGTGGTGATGTGTCTCCGTCGTTTAGATCAGAATCTATTACAATAAAACCTTACTTTTGTCGTTTGCTATTATTGGTCCTCACCAATTTTGGTCGTTATCTAGCTCTATTGTACCTACTTTTCAAACCATTAAATACCATTAGTACTATTAAGTATTAAGTAGTATTAACTAGTTAGTTTTTTTTTTCTTTTGTAACTTATTAACTAGTTAGTTTGATATGTATAACCGAAGAATTCTGTTTTTAATGCCTTCTAACTTTGGTTGTCGAAGTGTTTTCCGAATCGTTTTTGTTTTTATCCAGTCTTTTCGGGTTGAATCATGTATTTGGATGGAGTTTTAGGCATAAGGAACAAGAAATAGAGCAAAACAAGATGATATGTACGTTTTATGAGCTCACATTGTTTAAAACAAAATGTGGAATAAATATTGATAGACCGAGACGTGAAGCACGATCGTTCCTACCTGCAACAGATCGATCTTCTTCTTTTGGATTGATCAATCGCGGCTAGGCCTCGTTTGATCCAGATTCTAGACCAGGTTCAACACGAAGAAAAACTATAAATTTTTAACAACAACAAAAATAGTCTGATTCTGACTAGGGTATCGTGTCTGGTGAGTTTTGACCTCTATCTACTATTTTAAGCTGTTGTTGAGTCTAATTTCTTTTTCTAGACTTTTGAGTTATAGAGTTTTGGGGACATGAATGTACTCTTTCTCTAGAGATATTTTCTCACCCCATCTTTAACTTTTTTTAATTATTAATAATGCATTCTTCATCATTGTGATAAACATCGTTTACTAAAAAAAAATCATTGTGATAAACATTGTTTTTGCCATTCCGGACTATGGGTTTCAGGTGTTTTCAAGTCTTTTTGGTGTTTATTGTGTCTTTTCATACTGAAACATGTTGGAATGGAGTTTTGGGTACAAAGAGCGAGGATCAAAGTAAAATAAGATGAATATAAGCGTATTAGAGGTTACATCAGTTGATCGTATACTTGAATTGGTCGATCAAATGTACAAGAACACGCCATAAAGCCGAATGGGCAACATATCGAAGAGAAGAGCAGATAAATTGGTTGTATCTTACATACTTGTTTAACCTCACGGCTTAGCATCTCTCCTTCTGCAATAAACTCATGGTCTCGATTCTGATTGTCCTTAGTTAGCAGTTTAACTGCAGAGAGCTAGCTAGGACGACTTCAGTTCTACTTCAATTTCTATTGCAAGAAATAATCGTCAATTGTGTTGGACAGTGAAATTATGTATTCATCAATCAAATAAGTAGGCTACCCATCTTCTATGATCCAACATATATTGATCACTTTTCTTAATTATTCATTCACCTATTAAAACCCCATAATCCTTTTATTTTCTGAGAGAATTACAACATTAGATACTTGACCTAAATTTAGGTTATATATTAACAAAATCTTATCTTATTAGACGATATTATCTTTTAGTTTTAACANGATTCATTATTGTAGATCTTTTAGGACATCTACATACCCACTTCATATTTTATGTCAAAATAAAGTGGGAATGTAGGTATGAACAAAAACTTGAAATATTTTTATTTTCTTTTTTGGTTCATTATCTCATTTTTCATTTCATTTTGCAGTAAAATACGGAGTGAAGATACAGATGATCTTAATACTTATCATATCTAATAAAGGAACCAATAAAAACTTTTTACGTCACACCCTTTTTGACAAATCCTTCTTTATTCCACAAAAGTGTACATATATATATATATATATCTCACAACATTATTTTATGTGTAACACAGTTACCACAAACCAAACACCACCGAAATATGTTAAATCATTGTCCATGTAAATAATAGCAATATGTCAAGCTTCAATCACTTAAGGCTACGAACCAGACTCTAAAGAAGCAAAGCTTTCAACATATTTTTTGTGTACATATTGCAACGACAGATCAAACTCCAGTTTTTAGAATTTAAAGGAGAGACCTAGCCACCCATCTGACCTCTCTCAATCATTGTGGTATCAAGGAGTACAACTATTTTATTTTCTACTTTTATCCATACTGTTATTTACAAAATGATTTTTCACCTCTCAGCTTTCATATTAGAACTTAGAGCAGTTAAAGGTTTTACTGTTTTTTAATGAATAATTTATTTTTTTAACATGCAATTAATCATAAATTTAAAACAAATTTTATTAATTTGATAATTATCATTATATAAAATAGTTTATATTGTGTTATAATGACTTTAATAACTTTAACGAATAATTGAATTTGTTAATATATTATTAATCATAAATTAAAAAAGAATTTAATTGATTTGACAATTGTCATTACATAAAAATAGTTTATTCTTGCATTTATCTAAAAAATTATTAACAGCGTAAACTTTTTAAAAATATATAATACTCTTATATATATTAAATAATTTTATATATTAAATAATTATATATATGAGCTTTTTTCAAATTTATTTAACGCAATAAAGGTAATTTTATTATACTAAAAATCCTAGTCATATTTCAAGAATTAGATATTTATTTTATTACTAAATATATCAAACATATGAAGGGTTTCAAGTTTGTTTTATGTACTAAATTATTTATGTTACGATAAACAAAATTTTATATAAGCATATTTATTATTTAGTATATCTATCTATACTGTTATTTGAAAAATGAATTTGTTGATTTGTCATGCTACCTATAATTTTAGGTTTAGTCATATTTTATGTTTAATTATAAATCTTAATAAATAAATTTAATAATTTAGCTGATAATTTATCATTATCTTGAGAATAATTTAAACACTAACGATAGTATCATTGTTAAATTTATATTTTATTTAATTTATAACATTATTTATATATATTATATTGATTTAGTAATATTAAAACGACTATAATTTAATATATAAATGGCTATATTCCCAAGGTTAACTATTTATGAATTTTTTGCCAACTTTTTCAGAAATTATCCTAATTAATGAATGATTTTGATTATCCTAAGAAATTTATCTTAAAATATAGATGAATCCTTTTGTGTTAAATAAATCATACTAATGACTATTGAAAATTAGACTCATCAAATTAAGAGATCGGATTAAATGTGTTTTTATCAAAATTTTGTAAAGAGAATCAATTTTAATAGAGTATCAGTAGGTGTATTATTTATGTAACTACAGTGTAAGGTGGAAACCTAATTAAGAGACTAAAAATATTTGTTTGAGACATTACTCTCAGAGATTCTTTTACCATAAACAAATTATAAAAAGGGTTCATATAAAAAAATCAAAGCTTTCATGTTTAAAGAAACGGAGGAAAAACAGATAAAACCTAGAAAAGAGAGAAGAGAGAAGAGAGAGAAACCAGATCTATTTGGATCCAGCATAAGATCCGGCGTACAGCCGGCGCGTGAGCGTCTGTACCGTTGTCGGCGTCCTTTTTCTTTTCGTCTGTTTGTTCCTTTTTCTCCATCTACGACGCTCCTCAGCGACCGCCTTGTCTGAACTCTGGTTCCGCAACCACCCGTCAACGGTGGCTTCGGCTTTTGGAGTAACGACGCGTCGATTGGAGGCCCCAGGTGTAGATGGAGCGGCATTGTTAAGGTGTTTGGTTTCGGGAGATGGCCCTAGGTCCGTCGTTGGCGGCTTCTTTTCGGGAGGTGGAATCTTTCTCAAATCCACTGTCGTCTTTTTAGCTGTCGGGAAGGGGAGTTTTATTCAGATCTGCCTTCGTCAGCTTTTGGTTACGGAGAGCAGAGACTCGCAAAGCTCCGCACTGCCGTCTTGGAACCTGGGTTCTTTTGGGTTGGGGATACTATAGCTATGTGTGTAAAGTGAAGGTGGGGCTTTTGGCTTAAGGGCGGTTGTTTGGGTCATTGCTGAGTTATCGGTCGATGAAAAAGCTCTCTGGTGGCAGCGACGATTTACAAGAGCGAAGGAAAGCAGCGGCTCTCGTTTAGCATGTCTAGGGTTTGAGGCAATTCCTTGTCGGATGAGATCTCGTTTTAACGATGGAACTCTCCGGCGTGAAGACAATGCATAGAAGAACATTTATGGTTTTCTTTGGAGGCTCTTCGGCTTCTGACCTCTGACGAAACAAAGACAGAGGTGGAGGTGGTCCGGCGGCGTCTCAAGGCGCCGACGGTCAGGTTGAGGCGGTAGCAACGTGTGGCGCTCTAACGGTGAAGATCTTCACACGTGTCCAGATTTCTTGACGCGTTGCTCGACTAAGTCGTGCGGTGGTTTGTCTGGGCCGAAGGCCCATTTAGTGTGTTTGTTTTTAACCTTCGTGTTTTTGGACTTTGAGCCGTTTGTAGTGTAGTTGGGCTTCGGGCGTCTGCTGGGCTTAGCCCGTTTAATCTATTAATAATAGGAATGCTGATTAATTTTAAAGGGTGTGTGTTTTATAGGTATCTCAAATTTTGTGAAAAGTTGTGATTGTTCGTCAAAGATGTCTTCTTATAAAAGGTTGTGTCTCTTCTTTATTAAAAGATGCGACTATTTAAAAGGTTGTGTCAATTCGTTAATAAAAGTTACAACTATTTAAATTGAAAAGATGTGACTTGTGAAAAATTACGATTGTTCGTTAAAAAGTTGTGTCTCTTCTTTATGAGAAGATGCGACTGTTTAAAAAGTTGTGTGTTCTTCTTTAATAAAAGTTGCAACTGTTTAAATTGAAAAGATGTGACTTTTAATAATAAGAATCCAAATTAATTCCAAGGGATGTGTGTTTTTATAGGTAGCTTAAACCTTGTGAAAAATTGCGATTGTTCGTTAAAAAGTTGCGTCTCTTCTTTATGAAAAGATGCGACTACTTAAAAAGTTTTGTCTCTTCTTTAATAAAAATTGCAACTGTTTAAATTGAAAAGATGTGACTTTTCAAAGATAGCATTTCAAAATCTATAAATAGTCTATGTTTATACTTTTCTGACAGTAAAATTTTCGTTAATCTAATTGCTAAAATTTCATCTTTAAATCAATTTTTTGAATCATATGGTTTTCTACAAATCATTTCAAAGATCACATTAAAATAACATACACCATCTCAGTTAATTATTAGATAATTATTCAATTCTCTAATTTACTAATTTTATTTTAAAATTTAAAAGAAAAAAACACATGCAGCTATGATTAGAGATTTTTTCATCACATATTTTGGTATTTAGGTATCTTGTAGGCTTAATCAAAAAGTGTATTAAATAATCTAAAAATATCTGAAAAAATCATCTTTTAAATCATCTTTTATAATATATTGTTTTCTCCAATTCACCGTTACGAAAAGTATTTTGAAGAATTTTGTAAAATAATTTCTTTTTCTTATATATATAGTCCTATTTTATTAGGAATATTAAGCCACAATAAATTTAAGAGATTAATTCTTCTTTTTCCGGCTAAAACATATTTTATTATATGTTATCAATATAAATGTAATTATACAAGAAACTCGGACATGACCGGAAGAGGCTCCAATATGTCGGAGAAACGATCGCTTTTTTAGCTAATGCATCAGCAGGAGTATTGTTTTTAAGATTAACATGATTAAAATAAACATAAATGAATCTTGTCTTCCAAGCAAGAACCGTGTTGACCAAATGATGGCATCGAGGGCTGTACGTTTCTTGTGTAATGTATTTGAGGATGTTGAGATTATCTCCTTCAAATATGATTTTCCTATAACCCAAAGAAGCACATGCTTGCATTGACCAGATTAAAGTCGATAATTCAGACTCCATTACCGTAGGTCTTCCTTCAAATTTCCCCATTCCTGTTTCAAGAATGTTACCTTGATGATTACGTATAACCCATCCTATTGCTGATACGTGAGGGCTTTCACGGTGGGCTGCATCGTAGTTACACTTGATCCAACTGAGAAGAGGAGGAATCAAATGATTCATTCTTGTTGCAGATCGTGTAACTCTCGTAGTAGTAATAGATTTTGGAAAGCGTCTACAATCCAACCATTCTTTTAAATCTTCATTAGCCTTAGTAATGACCTCTACTGTTGTATGATTAGTGTTGTTGAAGATTAAATCATTCTGAAACTTCCATAGTTTCCAGATCACCCAAAATGATAATAGTTTGTGGTCAATTGGAATATCTGGGTGAGATGCATACGTAAAGATAGTATTCAACTTCTCATGAGGAGATACATTGTCATCGGTTAAAGAGATCGGTAAATCTGAAAATCGTTGTACTTGTTGAAAAAAGGACATGTGAAAAAAGCATGAAGGCTGGATTCATTATGATAACAGCACCGTGGACAAATAGGATCAACAGGGATGTGACGATGCATAAGGTTTTCTTTCGCTGCAAGTATTCCAGAACTCATTTTCCAGAAAAAATGTTGTAATTTCGGAGGAAGAAATTAATTCTTCTTATAATAACTTTATATCTTTATTAATAATTTAAACTATTTTTATAAATAATATTTATATATATATAATTATTAATATAGATTTTCCCTGCGACATCGTAGGAGTTCCATTCCTAGTCAATATAAAATTTGATTGGCAAAAAAAAAGTTATAAGAACAAGGAACATATTAATTGCGTTTTTGAATCGAAAGCTAAAGCTACGAGTCTGTGTGTCCCACGTGACGTTATGTTCAACCAAACTTTTTTTCTTTAGTGTTTTCAAAGTGCGTGTATCTAATGAAAATCTATGTTAAGTGGGAGCTCTTCAAAAAGGATAATGTTCAACATTAAATTGTAGATTTCTTAAGGAAATTAAGAATGTTTGAATAATGTAGCTTGTCCACTTTTTTTAAACTAAAACTTGTCCACTTTGTTATAAACAGACCTTTCAATATCCTGACATCAACGCGATTTTTAATTCAAAACAAACAAGCATTAGTTATACGAAACTCTCATTGCGAGACAAAAAGCCACATGAACAAGTACATTAAAAACACATGTGTAAAATCTAAACACACGTGCACAATAAGTGAGGAAAATAATTGAACTTTGATAATGGACGACTCTGAAAAACAGTACTCGACACATCATTGTTTTTGGGTCATTTCCTCCCGACAACGAAAACGACTGAACAGAAATGTTGTAACGCTGCTCCTGCCAAATTCACCAGTCGTTATATTCGCCGAACTTAGTCTAAGTTTATTATTGCACTAATAGTAACGTATACCGTATACAAATATTTATCTTAGAATATTGTGTGTATATATACATTATCTCTATTTCTTAGTTTTACTTTTGTTGGATATTCTGTATTATATGCTATGTCCTTAATCACACGTCCATGGCTAATGAGCCGCAAAAACCCATTCATTTAGCTGGTGAGTTTCACTCCGTGCGGCGGTCAATATGCTAATTTTCAAAAGTTCACAGACTAGTTTATTAATACCGCAATCAACATTTTTTATATTTAATCTCAATCGAACGATATTGTGAACCATTTCTCTATAGGTCATACAATATTTTAATATTCGGTCTGTATGGCATTTAAATTTGGAACTCTATCTCGATAAGTTACTGAAAATATAAGTGTATTTTAGTAATGTAAGTAACCAAAATTATATACATACAAATTATTTACAAAATTCATAACGATCAAGTGGGTTCAAATCATTAAAAATGAACCAATCAATAAGTGTGTATGACTGTTCCTAAGCTTATAGTAAATGAAGTTTTAGAATTGTTAGGGGTCAATTGACCCACCTGCTTCTTCATTGCCTCTCCCACTGATCTCTCCTATGATTTAACTAATGGGGACAATCATGGTGCAATAATCTCTTAAGCGCTACTCAAAGGTATAATTGTGATGAATGTGCCATTAACTTTCTCTATTGCATTACATAAATGCATCACGTAAATCAAGATCTGAAGTCGATTTCGAGTTCTTTTGGAGAATTTTTGTTAGAGGCGAGTTTCATCCCTCTTTAAATCCACTTTGAAAATCTGGCTCAATAATCCAAAGGTCCATTACGAAGAAAATAATAAACCATAAAAACAAAAACTCATCCTAAACCCAAAAAGAGTTAATACTAATTCAATTAGTCAAATCAGAATGTAGTGGAGACTAGGGCAAATAAAAACGAGTTAATGGCATTGGATTCATGCCGGAGATCAAACTTCTGTTATGATTATTACGATACCAACCAATTATAAAAGGATAAGAAAGGAAGAGAAGGGGAATTTGTCCTCTTACACACCTACTATAGCTAAAACAATATAATCTCTTACTATTCTGTGATTTACAATCATATTATATTGAGGGGAATTTACAAGTTATGACTCATAACTTGATTTTAACCTCAAAATTAAATTCCAACTTGAATCAAATAGAAAACTAACTTCAAGGCTATGTGAAATTACAGTAGGCTCTTTGTGACCAAACAAAAAAATCGAAGTCATTTTTACGATTATAACCCTATTAAGTCGTCTGTGTCGTCTGAGATTCTGGAAGTCGTCCAGACGACCTCTATGGAAGTCGTCTGGAGTTGTTGATCTTAAAAGATAATTTAAAAAAATTTTAAAAAACATTTTGACAAGTGAAAAATTAAAATCATGTAATTATAAACATTTGTAAGTGATGTAAATTAAAAAATAATAAATTTCAATATTTTTCAACATAGATAAGTGAAAGTGCTTAATCATGATATTCTTTGGTTTTTGGGTTTGAAAACATATGTAGTAGTATTGTATGTTTTGTTAGGGTTAGATTTTGGAAAGCTTGAATGATTTTTTGAAAATGTAAATTTTTACCTATTCGTGCTTGTTTCAGTGTATATTAAACATTTTTTAATTTTAATTTGATTTTTGAAGTGTTTAGTTAATTAAATTAGTTTAGGGATTGTATTTAGGGTCTAGACGACTTAAAATTAAGTCGTCTGTTGAATTGTTAATGTTGGATGACTTTAGACGACTTACTTTTCCCGCTTAAATATTTTAAACCAGACGAATTCCTAGACGACTTACTTGTAGGTCGTCTAGGAAGTCTTCTATTTTAGTTTCCCGCTAAAAGTATTTTAGTTTCCCCCTAAATATATTAAAGTCTTCTAGACGACTTACAGTTAAGTCGTCTAAAGTCGTCCAAAGTCGTCTGAATATAAAATCTTTAACCTAATTGGATTTTGTGTCTCCATATATAAAGAAAATTTTACACATTCTTTCTCCTCCTCTCAAATGGCTGCAACAAAAATGTAATGTTCATCATTCTAAAACTCTCTAACCTCTCTCTAATCTTTTTGAACTTATAAACACCAAGCTTTATATCAATTTATTGTTTTTGTCTCATATTTTTCTCACTAATTTATCTTGTTTTTGCAGGTTTTTCATCATATATTTTTCATATTCCACTCATTGAAAGGTAAATCTACTAATTTTAGAAATGTATTTTTGTGTGTTTAATAAAGATAGATTTATCTAATGTTCCACTTATTTTCTCTGTTTTAAGACATATGAATGTTTATGGATATGCAGGTTTTTCAGAGCTGGATTTGGATTTGCAGGTTTTTCAGATCTGGATTTGGATATACAGATTTTTCCAGATCTAGATTTGGAAGACTTCTTGGACGACTTATCTGGAAGTCGTTTGGACGACTCACCTAGAAGTTGTTTGGACTTCCTAGAAGTCGTCTGGACTTCCTGGAAGTCGTCTGACGAAGTCTTCTCTCATATCTCTCCATTTAATAACAGATCTGAGCATTTTTNTTTTATGTCTGATTTTTCTTTATTTGGTCACCTCATGTTGTATAAAGTTCTTATATTTTTTCTTAACCAAAACTCTCCAAACCCACTCTATTCACCTTGATTTCAATACACCAAACTTTAGATAATTTTAGATATGTATTTTTAGGTGTTCTATAAATGTAGATTTGTCTAATCTTTCGCTCATTTTATCTATTTTAAGCTATTTTAACGTTTTTGGATATGCAAATTTTTCAGATCTGGATTTGGAAGACTTCTGGGACGA
>OVBX01002881.1:0-16974 GCA_900406325.1 Erucastrum elatum | reverse complement strand
AAAAAAAAATACTATATCTTTGGACTTCTATATCCATTCTGATTCTGCCAGACCTAAAAAAGAAAACTTTTTAAGAAGTTGCAGATAATGGTTCATCCCCAAAACTAACAGGAAGCAAAAATGAATTCAGTCAAAGAGAAACAGAAAAATGATCAGCTAGATACCTTGATTTAACTCCTTATTCCAAATATACAAAAACTTCGATTTCTGCACCAACTGATTGAGTTAAACACAAATTACACAATATATTAAAAAGCGAACTATATATGCTTCAGCTCAATTTATAGATAACATAGAACTTCCGTACCTGACTACACGGTTTTGAAGCAGCAAACCTTGGTTAATTTCATTGGCCGGGGGATTTTGTGGTACTGGAAGCCATTGGTCGCTGCGTGAAGGGTTGAATCTGATGAAGGAGGGAAGGTTCGATCTATCTGCATCTCTATTTATAGCAGTCGAAATTATGGATTTCCAATGGAGGTTAGAAAAAGGGTTATTAATTTCAACATCATGGGATAGAGCTTCAATGAGAGTGTTAATGGCCCGAATTCATGAGCAGGTTTCAATGATACTGAAAACGTTATACGAAGATAGGGAAGGGATATGAATAGACATACTGTACGAAGATTGTCAAGAAAACCGATGTGAACAAATGGGCCTGATTTTCAAATTCCGGAATCGGATCTCAGCATTTTAACTAAACGAACAATTAGGCTTGATTATCACGAAGAAGAAGTATAGCGCCGCCACCTGTCCTGATTTGCCCCAACCTTACTGATGACGTGGACGATTGTGTAGCCTTCCCAAGTCTACTTTATATTAGTAGATTTTCATTTTCGCGCTTTTCAGACGTTCTTTTGTAAGAAATAAAAAAAAAAGAAATATCACAAAGTAATTCACTTTGGGCCCTTGATTCTATCGATAATGGGCCTATAGTCATGGATTCTGTGAGGGTCCATCATCAGTATTTAAGGCTAAGAAACTTGAAAGTCAACCAAAAGCAGACTTTGTTGTAATCTCACATCATCATCATTAACACAACGCAACGCAACACGGGAAAGAGAGAGAGAGAGAGAATGAAGGGGGGCACGAAAAGTCCGATCCAGGCGGTGTGGTCATGGGTGAGGAGGCAACCACCGAAGGTGAAGGCTTTTCTGGCGGTGGTATCAGGCATGGCTGCTTTGGTTCTGCTGAGATTCATCGTTCATGATCACGACAATCTCTTCGTTGCCGCAGAAGCTGTTCACTCAATTGGGATCTGTGTTCTCATCTACAAACTCATGAAAGAAAAGACCTGCGCCGGTAAATTAACTATCTTTTTTTATACATGGGATTTTAGGGTTTTTTAAGTAGCTAGCTAAGCTTTCTTTTAGCTCTAGTCTGTAGAATCGTCATCAAATTTATGAATAATTTTGCAGGATTGTCACTGAAATCTCAGGAGCTTACGGCGATCTTTCTAGCTGTTAGGCTGTATTGCAGCTTTGTAATGGAATATGATATACACACCATTCTGGATCTGGCTACTCTTGGAACAACTCTCTGGGTTATATTTATGATCCGTTTTAAGTTAAGGGCTAGTTACATGGAGGACAAAGACAACTTTGCTCTCTATTATGTGGTAATTAGTCTTCTTTTCTTTTTGTTTCTAATGAGATTTTTCTTGTCAGCAACCGAAATTCATTTTTTTATTGGTTAACAGTAACGATTTATCTGGTTTTAATTTTCGTGCAGCTTGTGCCATGTGTTGTGTTAGCTGTGTTGATCCATCCATCGACCTCTCATAACATATTGAACAGGATTTCATGGGCGTTATGTGTGTACCTTGAAGCTGTTTCAGTGCTGCCTCAGCTGCGCGTGATGCAGAACACCAAGGTCATTTCACATCCTGAAAATTTGAGAACTGAGATTTTAGACATATTTTTTTTACTCTCTAAATCTCTGCATCTATTTGTGGTTGTTTCAGATTGTTGAACCGTTCACCGCGCATTATGTATTTGCACTTGGAGTAGCAAGGTTCCTCAGCTGTGCACACTGGGTTTTACAGGTTAGTTTTCTATCATCATTAAGATTTAGTTGAAAGAGAATATAAGATGAAAGTGGTCTTATACAATGTTTGTTTTCGGAAAACAAGGTGGTGGACACGAGGGGAAGATTGCTGGTGGCATTGGGATATGGATTGTGGCCATCAATGGTTCTCATCTCAGAGATTGTTCAAACTTTCATTCTTGCTGATTTCTGTTACTACTACGTCAAAAGGTAGTCAGTCATTCACTTCCCACTCTTTAGGCTATTTTACCTCTCTCTCTATTTTATATATATGAACCCGAAAGTCGGTTTATTTGAATCATGTGGCAGTGTATTCGGAGGGCAGCTTGTTCTCCGGCTTCCGTCTGGAGTAGTATAAGTCTTTTTAAGAAAGGTTAGAATACTCCAATGATGTAAGGTCTCATGAGCTTGCCTAAGTCAGGAAAGGCAGGCAGCTCTATTTTTTCTTTACCTCTGGTCTTTACTGTTTTATGTATCAGAAGGTGACTCTTATTACGAATTAATTTTACTGTGTTGTATATTTTTAACTATTGAAGATGGTTTTCACGTCTTTCTGGCTACTTGTTTCCTTTGACACTTGTTAACAGTAGTGATAATAGATGAAAAGAAAAGAAGCAAATTGCAAACCTAAAAGATCATCAAAATTGATAGAACAATTGAGAAACGTCTCTCAAGGACTGGAGCCACTATTGTGGACGAATGTAATAATCACCAGAAATGAGATTATACTGCAAATGATGTTGGAACGCAGCTTAAAAAGAATCAAAGGACGGTTGGTAAAAAAAAACACAAGTAGATAGGATAGTTAAAGGTCTGAAAGGGTTTTCCCGTTGATGAAGTTGATCACTTTAGTGGCAATTTCCTCTAGGGAAGAGGTCACAAGTGCCAAGTTCTGCAAGAATTCTTCCGCCGTCGGTTTGTCCCCGTCGATGAGATCGGTCACTGCTTTTAAGAATATTACTGGTACTTTGAGAAGCTCAGCAACGTATGCAACCGCAGCACCGTGAACAAATTCCAGAGCCACGGAAGAATCTCAACAAAATTCTTTTACTGGCTAGAATGAGTAGTAACAAGAGAGGTGGTTTACCTCCATGTCCTTAAGCGTTGCGTCATTGGCAATGATGAGTGATTCATCTTGTGTGGATATATCCAAGGAGTCACCAGTTGATAACCTGCCAATCTGATATTAAAAAAAAACACCCAAACTCTTATAATGAATATGTTTTTCGTGAGAAACAGGAGGTTTGAGTATAGAATAAAAAAATAACACCTTGAGATTGAGGTCCTTGAGGAGATTGGGGGTTGAGAATGCCTGACGAAGACCAACTCCATACAGATCAAACATCTAAGAGAGGAGAACCACAATGCGAGGAAAAAAGAATCAGGAGACAGAATTTAAAAAAAAAAGTACTAAAAAAAAGAGAAGAGGAATGGTACTAAACGGGGATAGGTATTCGACGATCATGGAAGACAACATCAGAAGAAAGGAATACATCGACTGTCGAGATGGGTCGACGAAGACTCTCCGACTCCATGTCAGTTAATTCATCTCCATGAGAACCCATCTCTCCCGATACTCGAATCGGGCAGCAAGTAAGCGAATACGAATTTGTTATTCCCTTTTTTTCTTGAGTCCTCTCTTTTGTCTTACCACAACCAAGCGAATACTACTGTACTGTGTGCTAATGAGCATATAGTAATTTAACATATCTTTACCATTCATTATTAACCAAGGATACTTCATCATAAAAAGAAATTAGTAGAATCTCTTTCATTTTCCAAATCATTAATTGTTTTAGCTCGTATACATTCCTAAAATGTTCACATCCATTCTAGTTATTTTTTCTCTCCTTCAAGCTACTAATTACTCTCTCTTTTTTTTTTACAATACCAAACGTTTTGCATTAGATTTTAAACCATGGCTTTCAGCTTACAACAAAATCAACATATTTCTGGCTAGTCCTGTCCAATTCAAACTCTTTTTTTTTTCTTTTAATTCATGTGCATGTGGATGAACCTTATAAGGTAAAGCGACAATATACTGGGTGATGAATGCTTTTAACTGTAAAAAAACTCTAGCGCTGAACATGAAATCAAATATCATATTTTGTGTCTCAAAGATTATTGTCCGCTACCCATGCAGAGTAAACGTAATTAAGATTACATAATTCCAGACAGAAAATACTTTTTAGAAAAACATAATAAAACATTGCATTCCATATGATGAAAATAAAGACAAAGGCGCATGAGCATAATCACCACTCCCATACGAGGAAAAACGCACGCTTTGAATGTATTCAGTACTAGAAAACGCCCATTTCTCTTCATCATCCTAAATAAATGAAGAGAGGGCTTTTTCTTACACATCCCAAAGTAACCTGGTTTTCCTCAAATATTTTAAAACTTAAAAGGGGGGCAAAAACTCATTAACCATAACGTTTTTGTTCTCGTTTCTCCCCACTTAAAACGACTATTATTATTAGTTAGAAGGCTCCTCCGACTCAGCTGGAGGCGGCGGCAGAAAGGTTGCGGAGGTGAGCGGCTCGTGAACCACTGAGTTAGAGGAGACCGATATCGGACTACCCTCAAGCTGCAACATTATACTTCCCAATATCTCCGCCACTGTTTTCTTAAACTCCTCTTCTTTCACCACCTTCCCATCATCTCCATTCACCATCTTCAGCGCTTCCTTTATCATATCATCCATCTTCAAACAAAACACGCAAAAAATATTTAATTAACTAATCAAATATCGTTGAAACTTAAATCGCCCAAGACTGGCAACATTTTTTTTTGGTAAAACAAGACTAGCAACTTTATCTCTGCGTTTGTATGTTTGAAGACTTTACTTTTTTTTTGTCGTTTGCAAGTAAAAGAAAAGCTGATAAAAGTATGCACTACCGGTTGTAGTTTCATTTAAAAAATAACAGAAACACACATTCCATTACTAAGTACATAACATGCAAACGTATAACGTTACACGCAAACGAGAAGTAGAAAAAAAAATTAAGCGCATATTATTTACCTGGGACACCGCACCTATTGGTGGTAAAGTCGCAGACGGTGCAACAGTGTCTAGCACAGCTCGTAGATGCTCTTTAGACACCTTACCATGACGGTCTTTTGGAATGATCTCCAACGCAACGTTTAATGCCTACGACCAAAACAAAAATATTCGCTTGTTATCATCATTTCAAATCTTCTCTTCGTATTATTACCTACGCTTTGCATAACACATGTATACATGTATGAAAGTTTACCTTGTCGAACTCGAACTTATTGGACAGGAGCCTCCTGATGCCGCTCCCATCGAAGGTGTTTTCGCTGTGGGCAACGATCACGGGCTGTTCATTGAGACGTTGAGCTATTCTCTCCACGACTCTCTTGAATGCTTCCAAGAATCTCTCCTGTGACACACTCTTCTCTCTCTTATCTTCCTCATCAATAAAAGAGTCAACAATCGGTTCTACGATGTTGCTCATTACCTGAAACAATAACTTATGGTCACTGCTCGCAACAAAACATCAAAAACGTACTCATCTTACATTACTTTGGGATTTAATGCGCAAATCAAGTATTTTAGTGTCAAATAAGCGTTGCAAATTCAAAGAGATGAAAACCAATTTAATAATTTAAACCACAGTTAATTCAACGGAAGGAATAATAAGGATCGCACGTTCATATATATACATATATATAAATAAATAAATTACGATTGGTGAAGAAGAAATCAAAATTTAAAAAGTACCCATGGATCGTTAGAAGGAGGCATTCCATGATCAACAGAAAGTGACTGGAGAGCTTTCACGATGCAATCACGGAGTGATGCTTCCTCGCAGCCGGAGAGCGCTGAGAAGTAGACGGAGACGATCTCAGCTTCGTATCCAGGGCTGTGAATGAACTCCGACAGATCCTCACCGTCCATCCTGAGGATGACGATGGGGTCGCGTTTTAGACCAGCAGCCATGCCCAACAAAATATCTGATAGCACTTCTTTGAACTCTGTCTTGCTCACTTTCTCTTGACTACCATGAGTGAATTCGTTCAAGACCTGTAATGGTTTATTTATAACGTTACAAAATGATGAAAATAAATGTATGGACGAGACACATAAAAGTTAATGGTTTGATCTCGTTGTCTAGCTCTTTAAATACACCAAAAAACAAAACCCAACGATAAACAATTGATTATTGATCTCAGTCAAAAAAAATTGAATATCTTATATCCAATGAAAGAAAGATTCGTATTCGGATTTACTCCTTCTCGGATATCTTTTTCAATAAGCGAATCTTAGTGAATGACTACGAACTACACAACTGTGTATTTATTCAAGGTCCTCTTTGGCCTAATCGATTAATCAACGTGGTTCATGCGAAACACGAGGTAGATTACCATATTTAATGTAGGTTCAAGATTCCATGTCGGTAAATAGAGTTATCTTTTTTGGTTCTGGTTCACACCCAAAATTTGTAGTCTCTATAGAACATCAGGGTCCGTTTTTTTTCCTTTTCGTTAGGCGTGTGTTTACTGAATTATTTGGAAAACAGGGTATTTTTTTATGAATAAAATTGCTATAAATAAACTAGGGTTTTTGTTATTAAAAAGCACAAAGTGGGATACTGAATTTGGTTTTTTTTTTACAAAAATGTGTCAGTCGAAAATTTGTGCACAGACGAAAGATTCTATATGACGTATCAAATACGCAAATAGATGATAACAGCCAGTTGATTAATGTAATACCGGTGTTTAATATAGTAGTTAAGAATGAGTAGGTGAGGATTCATAAAGCGATGTTCCAAGCATGAGACGGCAGCGAGGAGAGCGACACGAGGGGCTACTTGAGATATGATCAAGGATAAGGTCACCGACCAAAGTTATTTACCATTATTAAAACATCTTGTTTTTTTTTTCACCTATCACTCTTGACGCACAAAGAAAATAAAACTAGCCACCAAACCCCCACACATATATCAAGAAGATAGCTTAAACAAAATTCTGAGATTCCATTTAGACTCTGTCAGTAATATAATAGTCTAAGTAATAATATGACAATTCCAAGAGAGTAAAGAAACTAGCATATGGCTATAAGATGTAACCATTTTAATTAGTTGTATTAAAAATATACGATAATCAGATAAAATCAAAGGTTAGACGATCAAACAACGAGCAAGATCGAAAGTATAGGGAACAAAAATAACTACTGTTAATGCCAGCTATGTGCAAATTACCCGGACCATATGTCAGGAATATTAAAGCTTCATAAACAAAGAAATTAGAAATGGTTTTAATGAAATTCATGTACTTATCAAAAGAAAAAGAAATGGTTCACCTCTGAGTAGATGTGATCGGAATCAGGGGAAGTGCCCTGAGCAGGCAAACCAAGAGCGGCGCCGATATCAGCAACGGCAGGCTGTAGCTCTTTCACGGAGAGCTTACCATCTTCATCTTGATCTAACTGTTGAAATTTTTGTTCCACAAACTTGTCGAACACTTTTTCGTTTTCGACCAGCTCGACTATGTCCGACCCATCAAGTACCTGTTGCTGTTGTTGCTGGTGGTTGTTGCTTCTCATGTCCATTTATGGATTCCTTTTTTCACCTTTTCCTTTTCTATTATTTTAACGTGAGAGTCTTGTGAGAGATCTCGTGAGGAAAGCACGAGAAAGGAAGAAGAGAAAATCGACACACAAAAGGAAAAACTCCTTTTCTTTTTCTTTAACCCCAAGTGTGCTGTGTTCTGCTTTGGCTCGGACTTGCCTGTTCTTTATATGCCAAAAATATTACTAGTTGTTAATTGATATAATACATAATTTTTAAAAAATCCTTGCTATTTATGACTTGTTTTATATAATGTGTGGTCACTTTATATTGTGGATTCGTCGTCACCACCAAACATATATTAACCATACATCCCTAGCTAGACTATATAACTTTGAAAGCGTTTTGGCATTTTTCTCCCACCTTAGAGTAATAACATTTTATTAAAGGCTAACTAATATCCATTGAACTCCCGTTTGCATTTGTCATGTTTCGCAACATGATTGTATTTATTCTTATAATTAAGGAGAGAATTTAGACGAAATAAGTCTATACACAACATCTTGAATACACACTAGTTTTTGATGAATGAAAGTTTAGTTTGTCCAAAGAAAAAGGAATGGAAATTTTTGTTATCCATGGGGCAGTTTAGGTTCGCAATTTGACTTCAGTAACCGACAAGAAGATCATAAAGAACACGATGTTTAGTCATAATGCTTGTGTCTTTTTAATCAATAGTCGGTTCCTTTTATTAGCTTTTTTCAAACTAATATTTGGCTATATGAACTTTTATTTTATTAAAATAAACTTTTATTTATTTAGAGGACTTGTAAATAATTATATTAGCTGACAAAAAAATGTGGTATCTTCTCAACAATAGGTCAAAAAAACATTAAAATACCCGATCATGACGTATTGCACATAGTGACCGACGAACTACGTAAACCCCGTAAAGCAGAAGTGGAACATCAAACAATCTCGACCACCTAATCTACTATGTGGTCCGTATCACACGGGCAATAACATTTGTGTGAATGCATGCCGGCCTATTATTATTGGGATTAAAAATGCTATCAGTAACAAGGTCGTGATATTAGTATACATTTCACATAAATGGTTGAATAGAAGACCCTTTCCGCACTGACGAACTGCAGTAAATTCAACACGTGGCACAAATCTGACGGATCTAAATATTCTGACAATAGTCCCTCAGCCTTTAGATCTGTGATGACGTGGCTGTACTCCATGAAAAGTCATTGGACACTTGTTGATAATATATCTTTATGTGTTCTTGCATCATTGGTCGGCGTGTCTGTGCTGGCGTAAAACTCCAGGACGGTGGCATTTGGCCACCACCAAGTCAAAGCCGGCTGGCTATAGTTCGGCTATCTATGGATTCGGCGGTCTATTCACATGTATATTTTACAAACTATTCATCATAAACCCCTAAACATTGTCATTATCTTTGATTTCACCAAACAGATAGAAACATAATATAACCTTATGTAAAATAGATGTACATTTCAAATCAATTTGCCTTCGATTCTCGACTAGATGTAGATGTAGACCTAATAGTTAGAAGTTGGGGAGAGTAGTTACGATACACTTTCTTGGATGTATGATAGATTCGTAATAATCTTAACAAGAAAGCAAAGGTAAAAGGACACAATCCCTAACATCTTCCTTTTTGGTACGAACTACAAAAAGCGACTACCATCTTTTATAAAAGGATGTGAACAAAAAAAAAAAAAATCTTTTATAAAAGGAGAGGAAATAAGATCTTAAAGATAGCAATTTTCTTTTTCTTTTTTGTATCACCAGAAAAGATAGCAAATTCTAGAACTTGAACACACTTCAAGTAGCTCTCACTAGATAATTTATGTATGAAAATGTAAATTTTTGTACCAACTATTCTCAGTTTCTCACATGGTATTTCAAAAAATTATGGGATAAAATTGCATGTTACTTTGC
The DNA here is from genome assembly GCA_900406325.1 of Erucastrum elatum. Taxonomy (NCBI): domain Eukaryota; kingdom Viridiplantae; phylum Streptophyta; class Magnoliopsida; order Brassicales; family Brassicaceae; genus Erucastrum; species Erucastrum elatum. Next base: position 7,420 of record OVBX01002881.1, on the reverse strand, counting down.
ACAATGAATGAATCTAAGAGCAATTTTAACTTCGAGGAAATTCAAGAGAAATGAACGCTACGCAGTTTGTGCCGCAAAAGAGTGAAATATCGACTTTGATTGGTAACCATGCATGTGGAATAGTGGAATCATCCGTGAAACGCGATTACATAAAAATTCTACCAATTATTAAAATGTTGCGGAATGAAAAAAAACGCAAAACACAGATTTGCATTTTCACTGACAAAAATATATTAAAAAAATTATTAAGTGAAAAAGTAAGTTATAGTAGATTACGGTAGAAAATTTACAAAAATAACACTTTCATATTATCAAATTATATGATTTTATCTTAAAAATTAAAATACACAGCAAATAATTATGTTGCAAATAAAGTTCTATTATAATTTGTATATTATAAAATATCAATCTATTTTTAAAACATATTAAAAGATAAACTAGATATTTATAAAAAAAGTAAAATGTTGTTGTTTTTACATTTTGTAATAGTTACTTTGGTTATTGCATTTTTAATCAATTATGTATTTTACCATTCTGTAAGTTTTAATTTTTCTTTATTTAATTGTTTTCGCAGTTTAACTATTATTTTCGTGATTCTGCGATTAAACGATGGTTACCAACCAGAGCCATCGTGTTTATTAAAGTTAGGAACGGCACGATGTGCAGCTACGCCAACAGAGAGAAGAGAGATGGACCTTGTGTTTCTCTTTGTTGTCTATCTCATCCTTAAGAATTTGCAGGATATCGCCATTGGACTTATATGAAGGCCCCTCTCACAAAACAAGCCCAAAAGTCTCTTTGATACAAATTCACATGCATGGCCGTTTGGGTTTAGTCAGAAGAACTTTGTGTAGTCACTAGGCTTATGTTTAATGGTCCACTTCATAGATTATCTTACCATTCCCAAAGAGATGTTAGATGTATGTGTGTCAATATTATGGACAATCTGATGTGAAGTGTGCTTAAAGTTGTTAACTGAAATCCTTACAAAAAAATATTATAAAATTGTATGGGGTCCACGATATTTATGTTCCCGTGCAAGTTTCACCCCCTTCGATTATTTCGCTAAGGATAAAATTGGTCGAATATGTTAACTATTTACGGACCCCACTGACACGTGATGACCTGCGATTGATTATAATATTTTTTTTTTAAATCCGAGAAAATAATTTAAAAAATAGAAAAAAACTTTTTTTAAGGATTTTGATGGGATACGCCGTTGAGGATGCCCTTAGTTTTCTAGCGCACCGTGAACGATCTCCAGGTACAATCCATGTCCAACTCTCAGTTTTAGCAGCTGCTAGACAGAACCATGTGAGCTCTTCTTCTGCATGTCCCACTCTTGTAAAGCTCATTGTCCTGATTCCTGAAGAAAATTTCATCAATATTACTTCCCAGCTTCATCAAATCCTATTCACAAGTATATTACTCATAACCCTGTCACTCTTCCTTGTTGATGAAAGAGTAGTTTCAGAAAAAAAAAGGAAAAAGAATGCAAGTAAATTGCATTTTTTGTTCGTTCTGATACTGTTACTGCATGGACTATTTCCCTTTCAACGTTGCAATTACATGTTATTTTTTGTATCTGTTGACAAAGTCAATACTATACAATATATCTTCTCCATGACACTGATACAAGCAACTAAACTCGATAAACAATCCCATAATTCTATGAATAACTGTCGCATTTCATAACAGCCTAGCTTACAACAAACCATGATTAAAAAATGTAAGAAATTAACATAATCAAGGTCAACGCATACTGGCGTGTTATATCCCTTCAAACAATCTTGACAAATGATTTAACAGAAAAATGATCCAAATAATGCCTCTTCTTTCTCCTCTGGTGTCAGTATTAATCCTAATCCAAATCCAATGCCTCACCGTTCAGTCACAACCGGTGCCGTTAAAACAAATCTGCTCAAACGTGACAGGCAACTTCACCGTTAACACCCCTTACGCCGTCAACCTGGACCTACTCATCTCTTCTCTATCATCTCTCCGGCAGAACGACAACGGATTCTACAACATCTCACTCGGAGACTCAGATGGAAAAGTCAACTCAATCTTACATTGTAGAGGCGATGTCAAACCCGAAGACTGCACCAACTGCATCGCAATGGCTGGCAAAAGACTTGTCACATTGTGTCCGGTTCAGAAAGAGGCGGTTATCTGGTACGATAAATGTACGGTTAGGTACTCAAACCGGACGCTTTTCAACAGACTAGAGATTTACCCTCAAACGAGCATATCCGGGACAAGAAACTTCACTGGAGATCGCGACGGTTGGGAGAAATCACTAAGAGGTTTACTCGAAGGGCTTAAAGGCAGAGCATCCGTGATCGGTCGGAGAATGAAGAACTTTGTGGTCGGAGAAACGAGCGGGCCGTCGTTTCAGACATTGTACGGTATGGTCCAGTGCACGCCGGACATATCGGAACAGGACTGCTCGTATTGTTTGTCACAGGGTATTGCGAAGATTCCGAGCTGTTGCGATATGAAAATGGGTAGTTATGTGTTGTCTCCAAGCTGTATGGTGGCTTATGCTCCATGGAGGTTTTATGATCTAGTGGACACCACTAATGAGCCCAGCTCAGTGCCTGCAGCGCCATCTGGTCCTTCACAGAATGAGACGAGAAGTGTCGAACAAGGTCTGTCACTTACGTTTTTGAAATGTTTTGAGCTCTAGGATTTAAATTCAGACTGTTGAGCATGTGTTACAGTATGAAAATAATCATTCTGTTTTTTTTTTACAGGGGATAGAAACAGAGGTGTACCGAAAGCTTTGATCTTTGCGGCTGTTTTAGGTGCTGTTGTTGTCTTACTTATCATATTCTTAGTCATTGTCCTAAGGTCTAGGAAGAAGAAAAATATGAGGAGGACATATAACGAAGAACAAAACCTTGAAGGTGGTAAGTTAAGAATAGAGGATATTATTCTTGTGCTCTGTTTTGTTTATTTTTTCTTTATTGACATTTTGTTATTTATTTTGTTCTTTGTTCTGCCTTGCTGTCTCTATTTCTTTCGTATTTGCTGTGACTTTTTTCATACATACATGGTTTCTCCTTCTTTCTAACCTGGAACTTTTTTTCCTGACATACATATGAAGACGTTAGCACAGATTCCATGAGATTTGATTTCACTATGTTAAAAGATGCCACAAGTCAATTTTCGGTCGAAAATAAACTTGGAGAAGGTGGATTTGGCGCAGTTTATAAGGTGTTTTAAGAAGAAGAAATTATTATCATATACATTTTACTAAAGCTAACTATCATCACAACCTTCTTTTTTAAAATGTGTTATATCATTAGGGTGTGCTTTGTGATGGACAAGAAATAGCAGTGAAAAGGTTGTCGCAAAATGCACAACAAGGTGAAATCGAATTCAAGAATGAGTTCGTATTGGTGGCAAAGCTCCAACATCGTAACCTCGTCAAGCTCTTAGGCTACTCAATAGATGGAACTGAAAGGCTTCTCGTCTATGAGTACCTCCCACACACCAGTCTCGACAAGTTCATCTTCGGTACCAAATTTAATTTATTATTAGCAATTTCTTGGAAACCACTCTACTTGTTATTCTCGTTTCTCACGTGTTTGAGTATGTTTACAGATCCGGTCCATGGTAAGGAATTGGACTGGGAAATTAGATACAAAATCATTGGAGGTGTAGCTAGGGGACTACTTTATCTTCATCAAGACTCTCGTCTCCGGATCATTCACCGTGATCTTAAAGCTAGTAACATTCTGTTAGACGAGGAAATGACCCCCAAAATAGCAGACTTCGGACTGGCAAGGCTATTTGATATCGACCACACGACTCAACGCTACACGAACAGGATCGTGGGGACTTTGTAAGTATAATAAAAAAAAAGTGACATGCATATTTTAACACAGCATACTCTCGACTCTGATTTAAGTCATTTGTTTTTTTTTTAACAGTGGATATATGGCTCCAGAGTATGTAATGCACGGACAGTTCTCGTTTAAAACAGATGTTTACAGTTTCGGAGTTTTGGTTCTTGAGATCATCAGTGGTAAGAAAAACAGCTGTTTCAGCGATGAGGACAGCATGGAAGGCCTCCTTAGCTTTGTAAGTATTTTTTATACTATATTATATGGAGAAGAATATAAATCAAAATTTGATCAAAAGATTGTTTCATTAATATCCTTTGGGTTACTAATAATTTTGGTTTTAAAGATTGTTTCATTAATATCCTTTGGGTTACTAATAATTTTGGTTTTTAAGGCATGGAGAAGTTGGAAGGAAGGTGTTGCCTTGAATCTTGTGGACAAGATAATGATGACAATGTCAAGTTATTCATCGAACATGATCCTGAGATGCATAAACATTGGTCTTCTCTGTGTCCAAGATAAAGTTTCAGAGAGGCCAAGCATGGCTTCAGTTCTTCTCATGTTAGATGGACATACTCTTGCTCTTTCAGAACCTTCAAGACCTGCGTTTTTCACACACAGTACAATGGTGTCAGATAGTTCTTCTTCTCTAGGACATAACGCAAAAACTTCAAATTATAATTCCAACACTAAGTTGTACCCTCGGTGAGTTTGTCTCTGAAAACTGAAATTAACATTCACAAGAGTGATTACTAATTTTGATGAATCACAGGGTTTGATTAGATTTGAGTCAACTCACTTCTAAGTGAGGAAAAAGAGTGTTACAAGTCTCTGTTTCACTTTCAAGGAGAGATATCATCTCATCTCTTGAAGAAAACTAATTCGGAAAAAAATGTACAAAATCATTGTGAAAAAGGTTATTTGAGTGGGTCTTGATCAGTTGAGGCGAGAAGCAAGATCGATAAAGATTTCTTCACTGCAAGGAATAGTGAGGCCACCCATTGGATGATCAAATCCAAATTCCTCCTCTGCCCTTCTTAGGAGATCTTGGAATGAAGGTTGGTTCAAGTATGAGATGGGAACTACAAATCTCTTCATCTTTCTTTCTCCTACGTAAACCGCTAAGTAGCCTTTTGGAACTTCAAGATAGCTAGAGGAAGAAAAAGAAGAAGATGAGAACATTTTTGCTATCTGCTTCGATGATTGTAGCACACGAGGAACCTTTATCGCCATGGATTATCTTTGTCTCTTGTATTGTAAGTTAAAGTTTTACTACTGAATGTGAGAACTTAGAGGACCCAGTGATGAGTATATATACAGATAAGAGGCATTATAGAAGATAACCTTTCACTGGATTAGAGAAGTTTCAGCTCATAAGATGACACCAACAGGCACATGGCTTTGCCGGACCACTGCATGATATGTAAGGGACCGCCGGTGATCAGATTCATGATTTCTGATGTGAACACACAAATCAACATGACCACTTGTTAGTTAGATAGACATTATAACTAGTCAAATTTTCAATTCTTGCCACATAAATTTTTAAAGACTTTTTGTGATTTTGGCTTGTATATAACAAGTCATGTGGTCCTGTCTTTTTGATATCATTATGAAGATGTTAGGACTTGATCAGTGATAGAGATTTTGGTTCTTTAGGTACACAGCTTCTAGTCCCTACATAATCTATAGAGAGATTTAGCATGTGACATCCTTGAGACAAATACGCCCCAATGGAGTCATAACGTAGGGTATCATTAGACGCTAACTTCTTCTCAGACACCATTTATTGATTTATTCTTGGTTTAGTTTCTTGAATCCAAAGCCATGTGTAAGAAAAAAACCTTAATTTCTGATATTTTCTTTCTTATATTCGTTTATATAATAAGTAATAGATCATCCTTCTGACCCACAAACTAAAAAAAAGAATTGAACTCTAAAAGAATTATCAGAGCACTTTGCAAAAAAAAAAACCTTTTAGCTTTAACCAGAAAAATGGCTTTTCTGAGAAGTTTCTTGGGTGGGAAGCAAGCAATGCAGAGGAAATCATCGTCAACACCAAGAGGATTCATGGCGGTTAATGTTGGAGAAAATGACGAGACAAAGAAGAGATACGTTGTGCTAGTTTCATATTTGAACCAGCCTTTGTTTCAAGAACTGCTGAGTAAATCAGAGGAAGAGTTTGGGTTTGATATATGGGTGGCTTAACCATACTTGCCATGAATCTTTGTTCGTCACCGTCACGTATCAGATTCGATGAATTTCAAAAAACATTCCATTTTCTGTCTATAGAAATGTTTATTTGAAGATATATATATATATATATATATATATATATATATATATACAAAATGTTGATATAGGAATTTGTTAGATACTTTCCCCAGGAAATAGTTGTAAATTGTTTCAGCGAGAGAAATTAGTGTTCATCATACATGATTACAGCATCAATACATTCATACATTTGTCTTGGACAGCAAACATTTCACTTTCATTCAAATTAATCTCAACAAAATGGCAGGTTGTGCGTTGTGTATAATCATTAGTCTTTTGTAGTACAAGTTTCCCATTACTCGGAGAAATAGTTGAGGAAACTTGGATATTTTTTTTACTTCTTTCATAAAAAATAAACAACACACACTCGTAATTGTTATCAAGTACGAGGTGCATGGATTATTCGGAACTGTTATGGTCATCCTTATATGTGGGGTTCAGCTAATTTAGGTTTCGCTAATTCAAGTTTAGTTGCAGAGGCAATGGCTTTACTTGTAGCAATGCAGAATGTTTGGATAGGAGGATATAACGATATGATTTTCGAAGGGGATTCAGAAATCTTGGTTAAAACGATCAACTCAACTAACAGATTCAGCAATTCCGATTCTCTTTTAAAAAAATTACTAGCTTACGGAATAAGTTTACTACTACAACAACATTTACCTCTGTCAAACGTAATAGAAATCAAGCCGTCCATGCAATAGTTCGACATGGACCAGCAAATTCAGTTTTCGAAAATAGTAAAGATTATCCACCTAGTATTCGGATATTATAAATTTATAATGAGAAATTGCACTCCCTATACAAACATAACCTCATAATTTGCAAGGATGGAAGTTACCTTTTTTTGCTGATGTGTTTTTTTTTAATGGCCATTCTGTCCCTATATCTCATATGTTACATAATAAAAGTATTAGACCTTCCGAACTTTCTATATTGATAACTCCACCAGTTTTCTCTCTCTTATCTCCTCGTTCTCCTCTCTCATCTTCCGTGACCTCTTCATCTAAATCTCCTTTATTTTTACCGTCTGATCATTCCTCTGTTGGGTCATCCAATCGACGTTTCTCAGAATATATCACAGGCGATTTCATTCTCATAGAGCTCATGTCCCCGCCTCCGATTTTGTTCCTCCTTGTTACCACCGGTTGCCTGAATAGTCAGATATACTCAAATCTCAAAAGGATGAGTCTTCCCCTAGAAAGTGGCCGCATGATTATGAGGCTGTTTTTGTATGTCTGAGAATAATTAATTAGCCTTTTTTGTTTTGCTTAGCGTCTTGAGAATGCTTTTGT
>OVBX01002879.1:8172-18537 GCA_900406325.1 Erucastrum elatum | reverse complement strand
TATTTGTGAAAATTGCACTAGAGTGGTGGTAAAAGTGAAAAGTGGTACCAAACAAAGTGTAATTATGAAATTTTGCCCAAAATAGATTATGTTTTTGACTATTTATTAGAACTAAATGTAACTATACTATGAGAACATCTTGAATACATCAGAATATGAAAATATGACTATAAGAAGAGGAGCGAGTAACCCTCTGATTACGAGTCAACGACATTCTGTAAACCTCATTAATTGTTTGTGTAAATATGAAAATACCTAATAACATTCTCATAAACCACAAGAAAACTATACAGAGTCATTTTTATTACAGGAACCCATGGAACCAGAGTCTGAGTAAAGAGAAGCTCTGAAAACTGAGGAAATAAAATCTGAAATCTCAACCAACAACAGCATCTGCTTCTATAAGCCCACTCAAAACCAAAGTCAATGATTTAACCGTTTCAAATCTCCCCCTGGCTCTTTTAAGGACCATCTAGCTTGATGAGCTCGGCTCGTCCTGGCTCGGTTCTGGTTTGGTTTCTTCTTCTGGTTCAGGCTCAGATGGGTTATTAGACTTCTTGAACTGAACCAAGATGATGGTCATATTATCACAGCCTTCACCACTCGCAGTGTCTGGAGCCAAACATCTATCAACAACTTTTTCACATACGGTTGAAAGTTTTGTTTCCTGAAAGTTACTGCGAATGTCACAGACCCATACAGTGAAAAAAAGAGAGAAGGAAACAGATAAGACTTACAGATTTTAACTGTTCATGGATAAAATCCACCAGTTGCTGGCTTGACATGCAGTCCCTGAGGAAAATGGGATCAAAATCAAATTTATCATCAAGAAACTAACTCATATGTACAAAATGAAACATTTGGGGTATTTTTTTTGTTACCAGATTCCATCACATGCAACAACAAGAAAATCATCATCATCACATAGGTCAAGCTGATGAGGGAAAACAAAAACAAATCAGCTTAAAACACCAAAATCAAGCCCAAAATCCAAAGAAAAAAAAAAAAGAAAACACTTAGATGCTTACAGCGTTTATATCTGGATCAGCAGTAACCATTTGCTTCTCAGATGGTAAGAACTTATTCTGCTTGAACTCCATGTCACCTGTAAAAGAAACATAAACAATGCTTCAAATCTAGATTACTTGCAAAACAAGAAGCTTTAGTGGAAGTGTTGGAATAAGAAGAAGAAAAGCTAACCAATGGCTCTAGTAAGATTCAAGCTTCCATTAATACGCCCAGCATGAATAAACCCACCAGCTTTCAGTATCCTTTCTTTCTCAACTTCAAGATCAGGTTTGTGATCTTTAGAAAGATTGTAAGCCTGACCTTTCCTTGATATCACACAACGTGAGTCACCAGCATTTGCAACAAACAGCTTCTTATCTTTAATAAGAGCTACACATGCTGTACACCCGGAAGTAGGTCCCGGGAAATCAGAATGAGGACCCTGTAATAAGAAAAAAAAGGCACCGTTTGTTTAAGGTCTCAATTCAAACTTTCTCGATGAAATAAAAAAACATTGAAAGCTTATTTACATCCTCAAGAGGCCAATTATCAGGCTGGTGATTGGCGTCACCGCTTCTTGGTGACCATATAAATCCTTCAATCATGCCGCTAAACTTATTCATCTTGTCACCGAGTACAGCTAGCTCTCGCCATCCTCTCTGCCCTTGCATCATGTCATCCATTCTAAAAATATTCACAATGAACACTTTTAAGTAGAAGCCCTTTTTTAGTTGCTGTAAACACAGAAGAACAAAACAATACCTAAAGAATGATCTTTGAAGAGATGTTTCAACGTCTCCAGCTCCATATGCTTCATTACTGATAACCTGTTGGTGTAGATACTTGGCACAGAACTTTGCCACAACTTTACCTACACCACTTAGTCATTACCATCAGTTCCATATCCACAAGACTATAAAGAGCAGCAGACAAAACAGTTGTAGTTCATTACCTCCATGGCCATCATACACACCGAAGAACGATGTCTTATCATCTAGATCAAGAATTGCAGCATGCTAGCAAAATAAAAACCAAGATTACAATTTTTAGAAGTTTTCATGTGATCAAACAAGGAGAGCAAAAATAAAAAGAAATGTGGCTTTAGAGATGATGTTTGACTCACCGCATCTTCCATGGTGGCACGCCAACCTTGCATAGAGGATAAACCATATCTGAGTTTGTCATTCTCACCTTCTTCTGATAACTTATCAGTTTTGGGAGAACTTAGGTATGTTCCCATCTCTTTCTGGAAACAAGTGTAAAGATTGAACCAATCAGAATCTTACACAATCCATTCTCCCATAACCCAGAAAGAAGCTAGATTTTGAACCTATGAGAATCCTACACAATCCTCTTACAGATTCACAGTTGACCAAATATCCACTTAAAGCTACTCAGGACAGGGACCAAGACAATAAAACGGTTCTGACTTGATTCGAACAACTAATAACTACTCATGATAAAGACATCGTTCCGACCAAAAGAAAAAAAGACCCAGATGCAGATATTGACTATTTCAACAGAGAAAAGATTCAGAGAAGAAAGGTAGAAACTTACATCTCAAGGTAGAAGAAAAAGGAAAACCCTTTTGAGATCCTTGAGAACCAAACTCTGGAGTTAGGAGAAGAGACTAGATGGGGGGAGAGAAAGGGGGAAAGAGACCAACCACTTGAGATCAGATGTACAATGAAATAAGGTGTGTGTTTTTTTTCTCTCTTTGCCAAGAAACAAACGAAAGGTTTCAACTTTTTCACCCTTTTTCTTGTTCATTAACCAAAACTGGAGATGTGTAAATCTTTACAGCTGTTAAAGCTTATCTTCTTCATCATCATCACAGCTTTCAGAATGAACTATGGATATCTTAATCATATTTATATAACTCTTGACCCAAAAATAAAGTCAATCATATTTATATGATTTTTATTTGAAATGCATATACATATATTTATAAGTTATATGTTTGTTGTCTTTTACATTCCAAGACTGTTTTATTATAAGAAATATTGATTGCATTTGCATGAATATTTTGTATTTCTAAACTAGTAATACTTTTAGTTGTTTTTGGTAAATGCTATTGCTTTCGGTTGAAACTTTGATGTATTCACCACTATAATCGAATTTTTTTTATCAGGTTCGTTGCATGATTTCTGATTTCCACCAGTCCAAGTTTTTGGGAAATCTTTTCCATATTTTCACCTCTGAATGTTGTTTATCACCCTAGTGATCATTCTCCCTCTTTCTTCTAGTTTGTAAAAGGTTGGCAGCCATCTCCTTGCCACATTAGTATTAATGAAAACCTTTATCAAAAAAAAAGAAGTTTTTGGGATAAGTTTTGGTTCATGTACATTTTTCTTCTTACATATAAAATTTCATTTTTGAATTTTTTAGTATCGGTAGACATGAAGTAAAAATTTTCATCAAAATTTTTTTAGTAAGTTAATACAAAATATAAAACATGTTCAAAATATATTTTTAACAACATTTTAAGATTTTTATTACTTGTTTTAAACTACTTGTTGATTACTCTATCTGTTTTCTAATAAATAGAATTTAAACTTTTTTTGTTAAAAAAATGTGTCATATTACAATTCTAATACAAATTATATTTAGTTTCAGTTAAAAGTTAACTAAAAATTGTGTTGATTTTATTCAGAAACAGAAAGAGTATAGCAAAAGAATGATTTTGCTTCTTAATTATTTTTGCTAAAATATTACAATATTGTAAAATAATAGAAACATATTTTCTGTTAATTTCAAAAACTATTATAATTGTTTTAAAAATATATATATTTAACGGCGTAGTAAATACAATAAAAGATCCGTCCAGCTTATAAGTTATAATGTCACTATTCACATCCGATGGCAGCAGATTTTGTAGGAGACGTAGAGAGACAGCATTGAACATTTTACTACTAAAAAGAGTACAAGAAAACTGGCTGTCACATCGTATACTATTTGTGATCCATCATATCTAACGGATAAGGCATTGCCACCTGTTAGATCTATTCATTTGAATTCAACAACACATATCGAGATCCAGACAATTAGGATAAGGATCTGTAAGGGAATTGAGGATAACAGAGACTTCACAATAAAATATGTGCCTCAAATCAAATCGGTCCAAAAAAGCCCTCAGAAATGAACAGAACATATCTTTTTTTTTTGGTAACTAAAGAACAGAACATAACTCTTTTTTTTGTCAAGTACAACTTAACTTTTCATTCTAATATTTTGCTACCATTTAAAAAAAAAGATGTTGAACTTTTTTTCTTGATTTCTAAAATTTGAAAGAAAAAAATTCCAAGAAGATATCAAGAAATCTATTTTCTGCTGGCAAAGATATCCGTTTGTGAATGCACATTTATTCTTAAAATTTATTGTGTGGGTAAAGTAAAAAAAATGATGATATGATTAGAGATAATGTGGGTGATTGAAATCAGCTGTGAAATCTAAATGACATAATATAAATTTTATCAAAGTTTTAAAATCTTTAGTTTTGAAGTTTATTTAATTTTTATAATTTTTTAATCAATATAATATTTAATAAATATAAGAAAAGTTTGATTATTTTTTAGAATTTTATTAAATATTTCTTTAATTTTACTGGATTTCTATAGGATTTTTCATTAAGAGATTTTCTTAAATATCCGAACCGAATTTTAACTGATCACGGGTTGAGTGGTTTCGACAGCCGATCAGTATAAACTGCTGTCGGCTATCATCATCCCTCAGTTTCACCAGACTAACGCTAGTCCAAATCAGAAGAGGATAAAACTCTTCTCCTGTAACCCAAAAAAATGGCTTCTTCGTCTTCTTACTCACCGTTCTCTGCCATCTTTAACGTTTCCAAACCCAATTCATCTCTAAACCCTGCGGCTTTTCTCGCCCCTTCCTTGAAATTCTCCACCGCCATATCCAATTTCGCGAATCTGAGTAATGGGTTTTCTCTGAAATCCCCGATTAATCCTGGGTTTCTCTTCAAGTCCCGAACTTTCAATGTTCAAGCTAGAGCTGCTGCTGAGAAGACCGTTCACGATTTCACTGTAAAGGTTTGGCCTTTTATCCTTCTAACCGTTTTAAATCAACAACAAAAAGCTAGGGCTTTATTTCAGTAGGGAATCTTCTAATTTGTGATGAAGCTTAAGTAAACGAAATTGGTTTAGTGACTCCAATGGAGGTGGTTTTGTTTAAGTCTGTAATTTGAAACATAATGAGACTGTTTGTGGAGACAGGACATTGATGGGAATGACGTTTCTTTGAACAAGTATAAGGGGAAAGTTATGTTGATCGTCAACGTCGCTTCAAGATGGTAAGCACCTTCTTGTTTTTTAATGCGATGTGTGATATAGTAGTCACTTATATTCATAGTTTATCTAGCAGTTTCTAATGTTGAGGTTTGGTTACTGGAACGTACAGTGGTTTGACATCATCGAATTACTCAGAGCTCTCACATCTGTATGAGAAATACAAGAGCCAAGGTGAGTTTTTCTTGGTCATTTGAAAAAAAAAAATATTTTGTTGCATTTCGTGCTCAATACATTTTTTTTTACATCATACATACCAATCATTTTTTTTGGATTGATGATAGTTTTAATAGTAACACATCAACAAACCTTTCTTGTTGTTCTGATTACAGGACTTGAGATTCTAGCTTTCCCCTGCAATCAGTTTGGTGGCCAAGAGCCCGGTTCAAACCCTGAGATCAAACAGTTTGCTTGCACCCGGTTTAAAGCAGAGTTCCCTATATTTGATAAGGTATTATCATTCCAAAGCTTTTTATTATTCTTTTCAGTTATGCGTATTGCAGATTAGAATAAGTTTGAACTCCACAGGTCGAGGTGAATGGACCGAGCACAGCACCAATCTACCAGTTCTTGAAATCAAACGCAGGAGGATTCTTGGGTGATCTCATTAAATGGAACTTTGAGAAGTTCTTGATTGATAAAAAGGGAAAGGTCGTTGAGAGGTACCCTCCCACCACATCCCCTTTCCAAATCGAGGTACGGTTAACCCAACTGCTTCCAGTTCAGTTCATATCGGTTTGATTCCCAGTTTATAACCAAACTTTTTTTTTTGTTTCTGCTGTTCCGCAGAAGGACATCAAGAAGTTGCTCGATGCTTAGTAACATCTGCTCATGAGAGACCACACAGACTGAGTGTAAAATATCCAGTACTTGAAACTCTGTTTTGCCAGTTATGGTTTGTATACATTGTACTGATAAATATTTTATTATAATGCTAAGTATGATCCTAATAAGTTTCCAAAGTTGATATATATATATATATATATATATATATATATTGGACATTAAGCAAAATACACGTAACAAAAACTGTAATAAGCATATGGTGTGACTAAATGATGTATTATCATTCACTATAGCAGGTTTTAATACCACTTATCCCGCATTACAAAATGCCTTAATGTATCTTTTTATCTTCTTTTTCGAATGGCCATTTTTCTTTATTTCTGTATTTTCCTTCTTCTGTCTCTTATATATATTTGAAAAATGCATATTTGAAAATTGATTACATGATTTTCAAAAATTGTAACAAAATATCAGCCTAACTGTTATATATATATAATTTCATTTAAAATTTTGGAATTCTTGAAAAGATTTTAAAGAATATTGTTGTGATAACTAATAACTTTTATATTATAATTAAATTAATTTTAACATCATTGTGATATTTATAATTTCTGTTATAGAATTCATATTGTGCGCAAAAAAATTGAAATATGATAATGATATAATTTATATATCACAATTAAATTAAAAATATATCACATTAATAAAAAAAATATTAATATCATTAAAAATATACAAATTTTCTACGTCAATTTTATACAATATTTTATTAATATATAGAAAAAACCGTAAATGTGTCTTAACAAACACAAAAGCAAAACAATATTAATCAAATCGAAATATTCTTAATAGTTTTTCGTCTAAATTTTTTTATTCAATATTGGATATCAAAAACAATGACATAGAAATTGATATGATAGATCACATCAAGAAAAAAAACAAAAAAAACTCTTACAAATTCATATAAATCATTAGAAAATACGATATGATAAATATAACTACAAAAGAATTAATGATGAAGTTCAAACCAAAATTTTGTTGGATTTTCCAAGACACTGATATCATAATTATTTTGCTCTGCACTTTTTAACAATCAAAATGATTTTCAGCATCATAACGTACTACAATTATATCCATTGCCTACATGATAAAAATACTCCAGATAAAAATAAATATTTTTTCTCTAGTTAAATTTGTTGCAAAAAATTCTGCCAAAGAAGTTTGTTATAGAATCCGCTGAATAACCTGTGATAGTCATTACACTGAAGATCAGAGCAAAATATTATATTTCCAATTACAAAAGCCAGAGAACAAAAAAGTATTCGAGTAAACTTTGGATGAAACAAAAGCATAACTAGATTCGGATCCGTCTTAAAGGACGAAAATTGATTTGTCAAATTATAATTTTAATATATGTTATATATAGTGTGTATATAGTATTCTATATATATATATATATATATATATATATATATATATACTTGGAAGATCAATTCTCGTTATTGTAAAAATAAGTCGGATATTTTTTTTATGTTTGAAATGATATGGAACTCGTTGATTTAAAAGTGGTTCAGTTTTGTATGATCTAATTATATTAAGAGATAACCGGAAATTTTTTATAGATGGTGTTGGTTAAATTCAATTGATTCATGTTGGTTAAGATTTGATTTTATTTTAAGTTGGTATGTTGCATTGTACATGAGGCATAAAATATTCTAGTAACAACTATGAAAGAATCCAAAATTGAAATGATAACTAGAGATTGATCCGCCCTCAAAAGGGCGGATATATTTTTTTGTTTTTAAAATTTTGGTCTCATATATAATATGTTTGTGTTTGTATAATCATATTTTCGTATGATATGAATTTAGTAGATTATATCATTTTGTAAGTATATTAAAAAAATACTGGCCTCATTTTTCTGTTTTATATATATATATATTCTTTAAAAAAGATATTTTTTTTTTATTTTTGTAATTATATTTGTGTTTAATAGTAATCAGATATAATTTTGAAAACTTTATTGAACAATGGCAAAATTTAACAAATATGTATGTTGTAATTAGAACTGGATTTCTGTAAAAATTGATGGACTTTTTTGTGACAACAAATTTTTTAAATTAAACATATATCAATATGTCATGATCCTAATTTAATAGAATAAATATGATATAGCATCACATAAGAAAATGTATTTTACAGAACTAATATCAGTCAGACAGTTTTACTTATTAGTTATTATTAGTGGATCCCTACTATTAAAGAATTATATTAGTGGTTACAAATATATATTTAGATACAGTTACAAAATATTATGGTTTATTTTTTAAGTATGTATTGTGGGATTATTTTGTTGGGCTAAACTTATATCAATAAGTCATATTTTAATTTAACAATATTGATTAAAACCTTTTAGTAATCATTTAAGAAAATATTATACAAAAAAAAAAGAAATATGGATAAAAATAAATATAAATTTCAAAAAGAAATGTAAAACAAATAATATATCCGATATTTTAAAGGCGGATCATAATCAAGTTAATATTAAACATAAATATGATTTAAAATACTAATATAAATTAAAAAAAAAAGAAATTAAAACAAAACATATACATGTCCTTGGTGGATAAGAATATATTTTTTAAGTTATTTTAGAATATATTTGAATAATTTTAATATATAAATTTAAGATAACAAAGGAAAAAGATATGGATAGATTGTTTGCTTTCACATAGTTTGCAAATTCAGATTCTTTGATCATTCCAATACAACATCTAGAAGAACACATCACATTAATCCAAATTAGAATAAAATATCATTTATTGCCAAAAAATTTAATTAAAAGGCCTAAATGGTGAAAAAATAAGATTACAAATGTTGCACGACAAATAAAAAGAAAACACAAAATAATATTCAGAAAATGGAAATTATAGTGGAGTACACATGTATTGTTGCAATTATTTTCAAAAGAATCTGGTCAGTTTCACTTCACAAAGCTTACATCATCATCATCTCAAATGAAGTTTGGCCATATAATTTTTTCGCCTACGGCCTCTGTCACTTGCTTGCACCAAATTGCAGCATTTTAGGGTGATAACCGGAAAAAAAACTGAAAGAATTTGAGACCTCCACTTCAGGATTGTCTTATAAAAAGTATTCTTGTCATCATTTAAATTATTATACTCTGTTCTAAACCAACCTAAGTATTTTGACCATTTACCCAAAGAGAACTTTCACTGCGAAGAGTTATTTTAATTCATCTGTGAAAAAGATTAAGGTAAAGATAAATCGATGAATAGAAAGCTTTGTTACAAAGGAAGAAACGTAACCGTTTAATAAGATAGAAAAAAACTGTGGGTAGTGTTTAATTAAAACTGAATACAGTTATATAAAGAAAATAATAGAAATGTCTCANATAAAGAAAATAATAGAAATGTCTCAAATAAAAAGAATAAATACTTGGACATAACATATATCAATAGGACACACTGCTGTTTTAATAGAATAGATTTCAAATAGTAAGATAAAAACCAATTTCTAAATTAATAGATTATATACTAGTAAAAAAAAGAAATTATCAAAAATACCACAAGTTAAGTACCACTTTTCAAAAATACTCTCAATCAAAAATATATAAGCATTTGGGTTTAAGATTTAGTGATTAGTGTTGAGAGTTTAGTATTAATGGGTTTGAGTTGAGTTTATATATGTTTTATAAATATTTTTAAAAATTAGTTAAGTGTTATTTTATCACAAATTTATGGTATCTTTTAAAATGTCTCTTTGTTGATAGTAAACATGAAAAGTGGTATCATCAAAATGGTATAAGTGAAATTTTCCCCTAAAAAAATCTATAGGAATAATAATCTTAGCATCTGTGCTAGAAAACCACTAGTGATGCACCAAAAGAAAATCTATTTGTTCTTCCGGATGGATAGGGCTTTGCGCAAATGTCATGTATTTCTTAATAGTTAAACAACCTAAATTCTCAGTTACAAAAAAAAAAACAACCTAAATTGTATTTAAATTTAATTATCCCTATAAATAAAATAACTAATCAAAGTTTTAAGTTTTGATTTTATTCATATTAACTAGGATAAATTAGATAAATATTTTAGTTCAGCAGATGCCCATTGCCCAGTACGTGCATTGGATTAATTAATGAATTGATCTTTACCAGTTCAATGTATTTTTAACTAAAATAAGCAAACATTCAAATTTATTGAACTTATTTAAATGGAAATATGGACATCTTTTAAAATATGTG
>OVBX01002878.1:0-18537 GCA_900406325.1 Erucastrum elatum | reverse complement strand
ATTGTGCTTTAAGGTTAGCTTATCTACTTCTATGGATGTATATGCATCATTTAGTATTGTATCACTTAGTGTGGATTAGATTTTTCACAGGTTGGTTTCAATTGGATTTGATCCAATCTGGGGCCTACTCTCCGTATCAAGTTCGGTACGCAGACACTCAACTTCAAAAGCAAAGTTGCCAAAGCTCATATTTGGGATATTGCTGGTCAAGAGATTAAGAATGTGTTTCCTCTCTTTGCCTTCTCATGTTTAGTTAGTTTCTGTATGAAATTCTTAGAATCATAAGTGTTTGACATAGTTTATGATATGTAGCTTACAATATTGTTACTGAAATTATTATTTTTGTTGCTGTTTGAGTCTTTTTTTGTTAACATCTTTGTTTGTACCTTTGATACACATCACAAGTGCTATTATAATGGAGATGTAGATGATATACTTGTCTACACGTGACAAGGCATGGTGCTAAAGGTTTTATTATTGCATGTAGTTATATGAAATGTTGATGCTCAGATTTCAGTAAGATGCAGATTTCATGAGTGTACTAACTTGATCTCTTTTCTCTGTAACCGCAACAGGAAGCATCATTCTCGCAAGTGACATTTGCAGCCAGAATATCAGTAGCAACCATGGAAGCTTTAAGCACTGAGAATTACACAGATATAGCATCTATGGAAGTTTTCCTTTTTGACTTCTTTTTTTTTTGGTATTGGTATTTCATTTTTCTTGTGTAATTCAGTTAACAACCATTTTTGGTTTTGCAAAATAAATTCACTAGAAAGATAAGCTTATAACAACAAACCCATTGAAAATATGTTTGATACAAAGCAAATCTACAAAATATGTACAACCACAGTTAAACACATGTACATATGTACAGCAAAATACATGTAGTACACATGTACAATAAAAGATTAACGTAAGTACACCAAACCACAAGTACATATGTACACTAAAACACATGCCCTTAGATACAATGATAGCTAGATATGATTCGCTTATATAAATAAAATAGAAATTGGTGGGATTGTCCATAAACCGAATTATAATTGGCGATTTACCCTCAGTTTTCAAGATCTAAAAACCGGACCATTTTACCCTAATCTCATTCTCTTTCTCTTCTTTTCCCTATCTTCTAATCTTTTAATCTCCCACACATGTTATATTTATGCTTTCATTTTTTCACCATAAATCTCTATTTTTAACTCTGATTCTTTTGACACCCATATTGCTAATGTTATTATCTCACACAAATTATATTATTTTCAATTTCATATCTTGAAATATACATTCTTTAATTTAGATAATATGTAAGTTAGCAGTTATTTCAATTTCATATATATTTTAATGAATTTGTAACAGATACATAGAGTGTTAGCTGTTACAAATATATTTACGGCTATCTGATAGATAATTGATTAACAGTTAATATATGTATTTTATGATACTAGTATTGTTAACATGCTAACATGTTTATTAACGATTTGTTAACCACGTTAATAAATAGACGTAATCCGATAACAAAATTTGTAGCATGTTAAAATTTTGTTAATTTACTAACAATTTTTATATCATGTTAAAAATATGTTAGCTCGCTAACAAATTTTGTATAACGAAGTAAGGACAATTTTGTCCATTCAAGTCAAAAAAGTCATCATGTTTTGAATTTATGTCACATCATGGGCATTTCTCTAATTTGAGTTTCCGTTGAGGGTATATTACATATTCACTCTAAATAAAAATCTAGTAGACATGTGTTGTTTTTAGATAATGGAGAACAAAAATAGTATCCATGTGTACACTTTTTTATGTACATCATTGTGATGAAACTACATGTACACCACTAAAATTATCCATATGTACACTTTAAAGAACTATCTACATGTACCTTTCGTTTGTAGAAAGACAACACATGTACCTAAATTACTACTCACGTGATCTTTTTAATCTCTTTTTCCCTCTGAAATGCAGAAGATTTTGTCTCGAGTTCTTGTGTGGCCTTTGCTTCACTTTCCATCTTCTTACCAAGTAATTCAACTTGAAGTTGTATCTTTTTCATAGTGAAAAAAAAATCTGTCCATCAATGATCAAATAAATCCACACAACACATAAATTCCTTGTTAGTCTTGTGTTTCCTTTTCCTTTTTGATTCATAAATAATTGCAGACTTACCCCTCTCAAAACAGTGGAAAGCTGATTCTCAGACCTGAGACAGACCTTGATTCTCATTGGGACTACAGCCCCTGAGGTGAAGCAAACACCATCTTGTAGAGGCAGTTGAGGGACAAAAACTTTTAGCTTATTTTGCTTTCTTAAATACAAACACATCCTTAGAGAATTACATGTCTTAGACGTAAGTGCAAAATGATAAAATGACTGATTTTCAGAACACCACAAAAATTAATTATACAGAGTTGTAACCGAGATATAACGCATCGCCGAAATCAGTTGCAGCTCCTTTCAGATTCCAAAAACCCAACAACATCTATCAGCTCTGATTCAATAGAGAGGGATTACAAAACCTAAAGTTCAAAATCAAATTTCAAAACCAAATCAGAAGCCTAATAGCCTTTTTCTCTTGTTCACCTACGTGAATAAACAATTCCAGATCAACAACCCTAACTTTCCTCACTTCTCCTGGTCGCCTTCTCTTGGTCGCCGCCGTAAAAAGCGACGCCATGAGTCAGTAGGCCGTTTGATCCTGGAAGCATGGGCTAAAAGGGAGACTATTGGCGGTGATATCTCAGAGGATCTACTATTGCAATGATTTTTGAAAAAGATCGTACAAAAAAACACATAAAGTGGTCCGGTGGTAGAGATCTAAGAAGATGATGATTTTTTTGATCGGGAAGCAAAAACAGAACTGCCATAAATTATTAGTATAGTTATTATTTAACTAAAAGAAAAAACAAGAGAAGACCAAGGATATGTTGGTAATTCTATATATTGAGGTGTAGAGAAAATGTGTGTAAAAGTGTGTTAGGAGTAAGAAGTGACTCAGAGTGATATTATAAACTCAAAATGCGACTCTCACCGTAAATTTCTCTGGTTATTATACGCAAGTAATGCTTATTATACTTTGCAAAAAGAATTTACAGAAGGAAAAAAATAATGCAAAAACTTTACCAAATACCAAGTATAAAAAGTGTAGTTCAGAATAACACAATTCACTTTTATTAATCTTTGAATTTCTAAAATAAATTATTTATACTATTAAAACAGTATCTAATTCAAGTGTCGAATTATCTGCATTTTCTTGCTAATAGTTTCAGTAATGTGATTTTGAAATATAAATTGTGAGATAGTGTTATAAAATTGTAATGTGGCTACCAGAAGCTATAAATTATTCTTTTAGAAGGCAGTGTACAGGCTACAATATAAAGAACGTGAAGCTTTTCTAATACGTATGTGTGTATTTATAAATTACAAATAAATAACAAGGGCATGTTTAGCTTTTACTCCCTCCGTTTCTTAATAAGTGTCATTGTAGAGAAAATTTTTCGTTGCAAAATAAGTGTCGTTTTAGGTTTTCGATGCAAAATTTATTGATTTTATTCTGCAGATTATTTTTCTATTGGTTGAAATAGGAGTAAGTGTATGGGTAATAGTGTTTTTATATGGAAAACATGCAAAATTAAATGATTTCTTAATTTGCGTGAATAATGTCAGAATGACACTTATTCAGAAACAGAGGGAGTATAGAGTAAAAAAAAATTAACGGAATATAGAATATATATGAAAAAGCACAAATAAATACCACTTATTTCATGAATACTAACAAAAGTTTGAACGTGCAATTATATGCAAAACCGTATTAGTTGACCCGTCTACAGTCTCTACGAATCTCTCCTTCAGTTCCTGTGAGGACCCTTACATTTCCCATCTTGATCATCGATCTCGCAAAATTTCTAAAGAATTCACTTTGGTTCTCTGCGAAACTATTCACCAAGGATACAGTAGGTGATCCTGTGGAAGAGAACAAGATTTGATCTGATTCAATGACCCCATGGTTGTTTTGAAGATTTTTAAAATAGTCATTATCAAATGAGTCAGGGCTTGTAGGATCAAGATTGACCCTCGCTGTGAGACTTCCGCCTTGCTGGCATTGTCGACGCAATGTTTGTAAGAAATCTGGTTCAATAGTCGGGTCGGACTGTCCGTTGTTACCACTGAAATTGTGTAGACGATTGGTTATCACTCCACACTGAACCCTCCCGAAGGTATGAGCACCTGTACATTAATAATTCGTTTAGATATACTGCAACAATGTACTATTAAAGTACCTAATCTTTGTAAATTATATTCATATTTCTGCAAGACGGATAACGACGAAAGAATTAAAACGAAAAATGTAAAGAGTAATTTACCAGATAAAGCGACGAGATCAGTAGTGTCAAGATTATGTACTGAGAACTTAGAGGTAAGAATCTCGAGAGAGTCAGGTCCTAGTGGAAGTGCAGTCACCGCGTCCCCACGGTTCGCTGTCCGCCCATCTCTCCTTCCTAACAATACGTCCCATGACGGTCCTCCGGCCTTAAATGATTAAAATATTAACATAATTCTATTAAAAATATTAACTTGGATTTTGAAACTTGAAATATGAATTTAGGGCATTGAGCCTTGTAAATTTCTACATGCTAATGTTGACACTGCGTTACTTAATCCGTATAATGGATGGATGTTGACATAAAATATGAAAGCACATAAATTTTCAAGAATTATGTTATTACCAAGGAGACAGATTTCAGCTGCGACAGCGAGGATATCGGCACAAGAGACAACTCCAGGGCAAACATTCTCGAGTGCGGTTTTGATATCATCGATCACATCGAAACCGTCAAGAGAACCAGCGTTTTGGAAGGCCTCCTTCTCACCCTCTACTCCATCAGATGGTGCAGCGTCCAACAGTACCGAACCATCGCACCCCTGTGTTTCACACACGTTGACTTCAATGGATTAAGCATAGTTATTAGGAATATTTTTATTTGGGTTAATAAAGACCGTCACTAAATAGAAAACCACGGTCAATGACAGAAAATTGTATAAGGTAACACAAAAAGAACTTCAAAGTTAATGTAGAAAATAACGACTCCACCACTAAACTCTGGTCCATAAGTAAGTACTTATTTTTGGTCAATCAATGAGCATGAACTAAAAGTACCTATTGAAATTCAAAACAAAACAAAAAGAAATGCCACCTTATCATATATAAACCTTCATATGTAGTGCTGTTTCAGATTTAACATGAATCATGAGATATATTTTTACCAACATGAATCAAGATCACATGCGCATTAGAACGAACGATTTCATTATGAACTCAAATATGCTAATGACTAGAAATTGATCTTACGTTCACGAAACAGTCGTGAAAGTGAAGGCGCATGACTTTAGCAGTGAGTCTGACGTCGCTACGGCTTGCTTGCTCGATCAGACCCCGAGCAATGACTGTGACATTAGGGCATGTCGTGGAGTAAAAATCAGAGGTAAGCTGAGCATAACTACCCAAAACCCCGAAAATCAAAATGGAGAGCAGAAGTGAGGGAATAGTATTGCTTATACCCATTATTTGGTCGCTCTCTGTTTCTTAAACCGAGAGATAAAAAGCTTAAAGAAATATATAGGCTGATGCGAAAATAGTGGCTTCCGTTGCCCTTTATATAGAGCTTATACGTATAAGAAAATTCAACATGTTCTAGGAAAATTACAAAACTTTCAGTGTCGTGGAGACTTTTATATATCTTGCAGGACACTTTATATAATGATTAGCCTTATAATTAGCTATCTTGTAAAGTATACATATATAATTAACAATTTTGAGTTGGCAGGAACATAAGAAATGTGACATGTTCGAAACTAAGCTAGACGCGATTTATTTTGGTTAAATATGATTCATTTGTAAGAAAATACAAGAAAGCATGTGTAGTGTAGTGGCTAAGAGCCTAAGACTACCCTTGATTGGTTAGCAAACCAAGTTCGAAGGGCAGAGAAGGTATTTTTATATTTCTTACAATATTTAAGTTAACTGAAAGCTAATTTTGCTATTTACATATTGTCTTCCTCTTGACATTTTTTAGGTTTTCTGCAATTTTACAGTCGGCGACTTCTCCTTTTTGACGAGTTTTTGAGCAATTTTTTTTCATAATTTTTGCTGTTTTTCTTTGCAAATTTCATAAATTCTCACTTCTATAAATTGATTTTTTTTGAAAAAACGAGCAATAACTTGAGGTTTTCGTAAAATCTGATTTTTTCACCGATATTCTCCAATTTGCGGTGGTTGATGGTTGGTTAGCGTTTTTCCGACGAGTTTACGGTTTTCAGCGGCGCGTTTTAGAACAGGAGTGTGATTTTTAATCACAATTGTATTTTGTATATATATAAACTGCATATGTTTTTAGAACTGAATGCAAGTGTATTACTCTTAACCAGGAAAAGTAATTAAATTGTTCAATAAAACAAAAACCAGTGGAAACCCCTTTGATCCAGTGGTTTAACTAAGGGTTCATTAATATTTCTATACCAAGAGGTTTGGGTTACGAGTCCCAGTAAAAACATAATTACGCGAATTAAGAAAGATAATGCTTATTACGAAAAATTCTGTAGCATGACGTAAAGAAAATTGTCACTAATATTCTTATAATTTGTAATAGCAATAATTATCCAGTATTAAAAAAAAAACAAAAACCCAAAACAATATATACTTTCAAGTACAAATATAGTAACATATACTTTCCGAAAATCCATATCATTAAAAGGAAAACTCTTTATTCATATCTTACTGGATTAAAAAATGTCATATCACTTCACGTCATGAGAGGAAAGGACAAAAAGTAACGGCACGTTGAAAATTGACTTGCAGCTCGGTTTGTAAATAGAGTTGTATATATCGTAATAAACGACAAGTACGGATACGTGTATTTAAAAAAAAATACATGTATTTTTTTTTGCTTTAGAAAAATGTATTTTTTTGACCGAGGAACAAAATACATGTATTTTGACCTAGTTTGTTACATATTTTTCCTTTCGTTTTGAATCAGTGTTAACACCAATGGAGGATGGGAGTCCAACGAGGACAACAAACTACCATGAATTTATTTTCTAAATAAATAGTCAGATAAAATAAACTATAAACATGTCATATTTTTTCTTTAATTTTCGACCTCAACGAGTAATGCATCTATTGTTTGGTGAAAGGTAAAGTTGAACTTAATTTGAAGTATAAAATCCCTTATATATTACCGTCATTATCAATTGGAAAACAAAGGTTAGTACAGAATATAGTCAAATATATTTAATCAAAATATCAAAAATTCAAATTTGATTTTAAGATCTGACTCCACCAAAATTTCGTCCATCATCCTTTCCGATGAGAAGGTATCTTATTTTGGTCAATCAATGACTATGGACTATTTTTTAACGATTATAAACTAAATGTATAACTCACGCCTATGATCTAACTATTGATACCCATTTGTCACAAAAAACTGCCAAATCAACTAACAATTCACATGCCTGATTTAACTTCATTCATAAACCTTCACATGTACTGAAAATGTTATAGCGCTAAAAGTAACATAACATGTGAAAAAATAAATACGTATTAACTTCACTTAATGAGAATTTCCATGGTCTCTTATCTAAACCTGATATAGTGAAAAAAAAGTTATAGCATCAGGAACTCACCAAAGAAGAATATTGAGAGTGAAAAACCCGATTTTTGAAACAACAAAAACGATCTCATGCGATTTTTAGGCGATTAGAGTTTTCTACCTTGGCGCCACCGTCGGAGCCGCCTCACGCTCTCCGGCGAGCATCTTCTCTCCCCTCTTCTCTTGCGTTCCTATCATGTCTCTCCCTGCTCGATCTCCTGTGCTTCATCCCCTTCCAATTCCGCCATATATGCTTTTTCTTCACCCCTTTCCAGATCCGGTGGTCTCTCCGTCTCCCTTGCTGTTCTCGGCTGAAGAAGAGCTTTCTCCTCTGGTTTCTCCTTCTGGAGCAGAGGTTCGAGAGTTGGCGCCAGTTGCTGCGGTGATTCCACCTTCGGTGAACCCTCCTGTCTCGTGGGTCACCAGAGC
Source organism: Erucastrum elatum (assembly GCA_900406325.1). NCBI lineage: Eukaryota > Viridiplantae > Streptophyta > Magnoliopsida > Brassicales > Brassicaceae > Erucastrum > Erucastrum elatum. The sequence goes on along the minus strand of OVBX01002878.1, from coordinate 10,462 downwards.
CAAGTCGGTCTTTCAACCTTTGGTTAAAGTGGCTTCACCTTCTGTTTCAGGCGATGGAATACCGTCAATCAGAGCTCCAGATTCAATTACTCTTCTCTCTTCTACTATTTGGAAGGACCATTTGGTTGCTTTTTTCCACGGCCGACCTCCTTCTCCGGCCAAGGTCTTTGCCGATTTAAACCCCATTTGGGGGAAGAACGGAAACATTTCAGTTAAGCATCACACCAAGCGTTCTTGTCTGATCTTCATCCCCTGTCCGGTTATGCGACAATGGGCTTCAGACATTGGCTTTTGGCACTCCGGTAATTGTTCTTTCACAGCTCTGCTTTGGCATCCTGGGATTAATCTTAATGATATGAAGCTTTTACATGCTCCAGTGTGGGTACTCTTCAAAAAAGTTCCGCTTGAGCTCTGGTCTCTTTTGGGTTTTAGCACGATGGCATCAACAGTGGGGTTTCCGGTTCACTCAGAATTTTCAGAGCTAAAGCCTTATACCAACAGAGTTGCTAAGCTTTGTGTGGTGCTCGAGTTGGAAAAACCAAGGCCGTCTTCAGTTCGTGTGACAGATAAATTAGGAAACTCTGTTATTCTTCCAGTGGAATTTCTAAAGCTCCCTCCTAAATGTGGTGCGTTTGGAGAATATGGTCATCTTCGCTTACGTTCTTTGCAGCCTGCAAAGAAACCTCCCCTTGAGACAAATACCATCCCTGCCTTCACTGGAGTAATGACTCAGGCTCCAGAGGCAGCTTCTGAGTCTCCTCCGAACCCATCGTCTCGGTGTGCTGCTCACTCTCTTCCGTCTGTTGACCATTCTAAGCGAACCTTACCTTTAGTTGCGTCTCTACCTGCGCAAATGGCCTTCTCTCCTTCAGCTTCTGGTAGCACGGGTAGTCGCAGAATGGTCAGAGCTAAAAGTTTGCCTCTTAACCTGCCTCTGTCTCTGGGATCGAAGGATACTCAGTCTTCAGGTTGGCAGTATGTTGCGAAACGTTATGAAGTCATAAAGGGGTCGGAGAGTTCTAGTCACAATCAAGAAAGATTTGCTCCGGTTTCAGATGCAAAGTTTGCAGAGGAAGATGAGTTGATCTCGGCCGCTCAGTGCATTCTGCGTACGCGGTTAGCTGCAATTGACTCAAACGCCCCAGGATACTCTACTTCTAATTCTAGGAAGCACGCAAGGAGACAAATACGACGAAAAATGATTTTGCTGTCGTGCTCTGATAGTGAGAGCTCTTCCTCCTTGGCTTCTGTTTCTAAAAACCCTGAAACTGATTTTGGTTTAGCTTCCGATGAGCAGCGGCGCGAGCGTCATGCTCATTCTCAGGAAGCTTAGTGCTCAGCACCCCCTTTTTTTGTCTCTCAATGAAGAGTTTTTTTTGGAATGTTCGGGGCATAAACGGAAGAGAAAGACAAGCTTTAGTTATTAATTGGATTCGGCATAATCGGCCTCTTCTAGGCGGTTTTTTGGAAACACATGTGCAGCAAAAAAACTTATCTAGAGTTATGAATTCGGTGGTCCCTGGTTGGAGGTTCGAAGGGAATCACTCTCCTGAAGCAAATAATGGTCGTATAGTGGTGGCGTGGGATCCAATCCTATCAGTAATAATTTTCAACTCTTCACCGCAGTTGGTACTCTGTGGTGTCTTCAATCCTCAGACCCGGCAGTCTTTCACAGCAGCGTTCATCTACGCCCGTAATACTAGAGAAGAGCGAATCGTGTTATGGGAAAAGATCAAGGAGCTTGCACAGTCTAGAACCATGCGGGATACCCCATGGATTCTCCTTGGTGATTTTAACCAAGTTTTATCTTATGACGAGGTTTTCTCTAGTTCTCCGACAGAGCTGTGTCCCTTGGGAATTCAAGAGTTCTCGGGTTGTCTAGAGGAGAGTGAGATTTTTGATCTGGCTTTCAGGGGATGTCTTTTCACTTGGTATAACAAGAGCGTTACAAATCCAAAGTCCAGAAAAATTGACAGAGCTTTGGTGAATGAAGCTTGGGTGGATTGTTATCCTGATTCTTATGCTTTCTTTGATTCTCCAGGCACGTCTGATCACACCCCATGTCTTATCCACTTAGCAAATCAGTTGTCTCCAAGGAAGTGTCGGTTTGTCTATTTTGATATGTTCTTAACGCACCCGGACTTCCAAAATCTTTTGGGGGATGCTTGGAATGCTACACCTAGCAGAACTGTCGTCCCCATGACTAAGTTATATCAAAAACTTCGTGCTGCTAAGTTGTGCTGCAAATCTCTTAACAGAGCTAGTTTCAGCAATATACAGGTTAGATCGAAGGAAGCTCGTTAGACCTTGGAAGATATTCAGATGCGTGTCCTCACAGAACCATCAGATCAGTTTTTTGAAGAAGAGTCTGCCGCTAGGAAGTCTTGGTTGTTTTTTGCAGCCGCTGAGGAGTCTTTTTTGCATCAAAAATCTCGAGTTCGGTGGCTTACTGTGGGTGACTCTAATACAGGAGTTTTTCACAAGGCGGTAAGAGCAAATTTATCAAAAAATGTCATCCACTACCTTTTGGATCAGTGGGGAAACAAAATCTTCGACTCAGCCACTTTGAAGCCTATGGTCTCTCAGTTTTACGAGAATCTTCTTGGTACAGCTAACACCGCTATTACTCCATACTCTGTGGAAGATATCAGGAATATCCATCCTTTTAGGTGCTCTGATTCTCTCGCTGCCCAGCTTGTAGCCCTTCCCTCGGAGGCCGAAATTAGACAAACGGTATTTGCTCTTCCTAAGAATAAAGCTCCTGGCCCCGATGGTTTTTCTGTGGAGTTCTTTGTGTCTTCATGGGATTTGGTTGGCAGTGATCTGGTTGCAGCGGTAAAAGACTTCTTTATCAACCCGTCTCTATCTAGACAGGTCAATGCCACTGTTATTTCTCTTCTGCCTAAGGTAACGGGTGCAACAAATCTATAGAGTTTCGTCCTATTTCCTTGTGCAACACAGTTTATAAGATTATTGCGAAGATTATTGGTGCTCGCCTTAAGAAGATAACCCCTCTCGTGGTGCAACGAAATCAAGTGGGCTTTATCAAAGGGAGATTATTGTGCCAGAATGTACTTTTGGCTTCTGAGCTGGTCTCTGATTTTAATACTCCAGGAGACACTACTAGAGGTTGTCTTCAGATTGACATTACCAAAGCCTATGACAATGTTGATTGGTCCTTCCTCCTGAATATTTTGAAGGCTTTCAACTTGCCTCTGATTTTTATCAAGTGGATTCAAGCATGCATCACCTCGCCGCATTATTCTGTTGCTTTCAATGGGGAGCTTGTTGGGTTTTTTCCTGGGAAAAAAGGTCTCCGTCAAGGTGATCCTATCTCCTCCTCCCTCTTTGTTATTGCAATTGACATTCTATCTAAGAATCTGGACTCTGCTGCCCGGGATCACTTGTTCAGTCCTCACCCGAAGCGTCGTTACCCTCTGATTACACATATGTGCTTTGCGGATGATATGCTTATTTTCTTTGATGGTAGTGAAGAATCAATAGCTGCTATTATCGATGTGCTCAATTCTTTTTACATGGGTTCTGGTCTTGGGTTAAATCTTGCAAAGACAAGTCTTTTCAGAGACGGTCGGAACTCTCAGGCTACAAAAGAGCCAGCGGAGCGCTTTGGGGTTTCTCCAGGGTCACTTCCGGTCAGGTACCTGGGTGTTCCTTTAATGCCTTCCAGACTTACCAAGCCGGACTATCAGCCGCTGGTAGACAGAGTGAGGAAGAAGATCACTTCTTGGACTGTTCGGAACTTGTCGTTTGCAGGGAGACTAACCTTGATCCAGTCTGTTTTGTATGGTATGTTTAACTTTTGGGCCTCGATCTTTCAGCTCCCTAAAGGATGCATTGATGTTGTGGAGAAATTATGCAATGCATTTCTTTGGAGTGGAGGGCCCGACTCGGCTAGAGGGGCAAAAGTTTCTTGGAAGTCCGTCTGCACCCCTAAATCCGCTGGTGGTCTCGGTCTTCGCAGATTAGAAGCTTCTAATGTGGTTTTCGGTTTGAAACTTATCTGGTTGCTCTTCGCAGCGACTGGTTCTCTCTGGGTAGCTTGGATAAAAGAGCATATCCTAGGTGATGGTAATCTTTGGACATCAAACTTTCAAGGTACATGGTCTTTTAATTGGCGACAGTTAATGAAGCTAAGGTCTGTTGCGCGTCCTTTTGTCTATTGTGAGATTCATTCGGGTTCTCAGGCCTTCTTTTGGCATGACAATTGGACTGGTCTTGGTCTGCTTATTAGCATATCAGGACCTGATGGTCCACGTGTGTTAGGCATTTCAATCACAGCAAGCGTTTCTGATGCTATATCGGAGGATTCTTGGCTTTTACCAAGAGGACGCCATCGAATAACTCAGCTTATTAGAGCTTGCTTACTAACAAGACCTCCATCATTATCAACGGACGTTCCTGATGTTTTCTTATGGCGAAATAGTCCAGCCTCGGAGCCTGGTCAATTCTCTGCCTCAAAAACGTGGGAAACCCTTTACCCTGCACCTCCTTCAGTGTCTTGGCATAAGACTATTTGGTTCAAATCCAGAATCCCTAAACATGCCTTTCTATTGTGGGTAGTTACTCTCAATAGACTACCGACAAAAGACAGACTGCAACAATGGGGAATGAATATATCTTCGAAATGTCTGCTTTGTAATGCCTCGGTCGAATGCCGGGATCATATTTTCTTCACATGTCCTTACTCTCAGGAAGTCTGGACCAGGTTCTTCTCAGCTCCGACATTCAACCCTCCAACTGATTTTCAAGGTATCATTTCTTGGCTTCCTGCTGCAGCAAGCAATGCCCGGGTCAGAGATATCTGCTACCTTCTTTTTCAAGCTATGTTATATGTTTTGTGGAAGGAGAGAAATTTGAGACTGCATACTTCAACTAGTAAACCGTCCCACATTCTGATCAGAGAGATCAAGGTTCTTATTAAGGCGGAGTTGTTCGGCTTGGATCGCTTGAGAAACTCCTCTGCCCAACAACGCCTTCAGCCTTCTTCAACAAACCGGGATACATATCCTCTCTTTTGGTTCCGCCACTTTGACTCGTAACGACAGTCTGCCTCATCAAATTCATAACCTTGTGCTTGCTTCACATGTGTTTCTTGTAATTTATAGTAGACATCCAATTGCCTGTTTTAGTTAAGCTGCTTCAAATCTTGTATTCAAAACAGTATCTCTCTTGGAAATGTATAAGGAAGATGAAGTTAAAAAAAAAAAAGAATATTGAGAGCTAAAAAAAAAAAAGTTATAGCATCAAAATAAATAGAAAAAAACTGGAAGATTTAAATATGATTAAATCATGTTTTCTGAATTATAGTAACACGATTCAATTAAAAAAAAATTAAAATTATAAACAACGCAGCGTCAACAATATTACAAACAAATCCGTCAACACTAATTACTAATGGTTTGTTGAAATTTGATCATGCATACTATTCTTTCCGCGTAGATTTTAAAGTCGTGTCTTTGTTTTGAAGGGATCAAAGTGGAGCCAGTTTTCTCAAAATGATTGGACATGGTCGTTTTCATCTGTACAGATATTCGTTGATGAATTCCACGAGAACCTTTGCCTGCCTTTTTGTTTTCAAATATGTGGCTGATGCATTTGATAGTGACACTATCGTGTTCTTGCGAAGTACTTGCAAGTTGCACCTATAATNGGAAAAAAAAAAAAAAAAAAAAAAGTCACTGAACTAGCGAACGATTTATTCATCGCCATAAAATATCTACGGATCAACGTTAAATTGCGAACGGCATCAAAGATCTTTCACCTTCGTAGCTAACCATTGTGCACGGGCACGGCCGGGTAGCACCAATTCTGTTCATTGCGTGGCTATCAAGATACTGGTTTCTCTTTAATTAGATTATATGTGTTGATTGTTTGAACTTATTTTTTGGTTTTAGTGTTTGTGTAATGATATGTAGCTAAGAATATTCTAGTAGAATAAATTAAAGTGCATTGATCATATGACTTATGTTGTTTATTTATTCGTGTATAAAAAATTAAATAGTAATTAAAAAGATTTTTCCTTTTATTTACTTTTTAGTCGTTAAAATATGCAGTTTGATTTAGAAACCGGTATGTTAAAAAAAGGATTTAGAAACCGGTAAGGTTCAATACATGGATCTCCAAATCAAAAAAAAAAAAAATCAACCAATTAGCAAACCCAATTACTTCTTATTATTGCACACGAGGTCATTTGGATACACACTGGAATTGATGATCAAATCCCAAACATAGCAGAAAAGCAAAAGCACACACACACACTAGTTATTAATAACTCTACAGTTTTTCCTAACCTCCCCACTAGATCCATTGACAGGATTCATAATGCTACCCATTCTGATCATCGAACAAGCGAAGTCCCTGAAAAACAAGCCCTGGTTCTGACTATAAGCCTCCACAAGTCTCTTTGTTGTATTCACGGCCAAGTCACTGGAGAACAGAATCTGATCCGAACTCAAGAGACCTTTCCCTTGGAGAAGGTTCTTGAAATAATTGTTGTCAAAGACGTCCGTAGAGTTCCTATCAAGGGGAGCTGTTACGTTTCCATTTCCTCCTACGGGACAAACTGTTCTCAGATCAGACAAGAGAATCGTCTCAAGTGTGGCGTCCGGAGATCCCTGGCCAGTAAAGTTGAACAACCGGTTTCTGAAGAGATCACATTTTGCTTGTCCAAAGGTGTGAGCTCCTTTGTAACGATAAATGCATAAGTGACAAGTAATTAGAAGACAAGAATACAAAAAAAAAAATGTGACAGAAGAAAAGTGTTTAAACCTGACAAAGCTACGACGTCGGTGATGTTAAGGCCCACAGCTCGAAACTTGGCAATGATAGTGTCTAAAGGTTCAAAAGGAGATGGAAGATTGTTTGCACTACTTTGATTTGCCACAAGTCCATCTTTTCTTCCTAATGCCACTCTCCACAAAGGTCCTCCTGTCTGCAAATCAAAACCCATATCGATAACCAACAAATAATATAGATCATATGATCCGAGTTGAAGGCTGAAAGCATGCATGTGCATGTAAGATATAGAAGACGCCATAAAGGGACAGATATATACATTTACATCATGTCTTATCGTAATACAATAGAACATACATAAAAATAAAATCCCAAACGTAAATACTATTTAAAATAGTACTATAAATAATCACAAAGTACGCTATATTAAAAAAAAAAACAAATTGCTCGTTAAATGCTTCCCATAACTTCAGTTATATGAAAACCTAATAAAATCTCTAAACTAAAATTTTCTTGATATACTGAAATTCAGGTAATCATTAAGGCGTTGATGGTTGTTAAATATTGGAAAAAAAACTTACTAAGTAAACTGATTCACGAGCGGCTAAAGTGAGTATATCAGCACAAGAAACAACACCAGGACATGCGTCTTCCACAGCGGCTTTGATAGTATCAACTACTTCAAATCCCCTCGCAGAGTTCACGTTTGATATCGATAATTTCTCACTATCTGCTCCATCCAACAAGACAGACGCATCGCACCCCTGAAATGTTCATGCTAACAAACTGATGACGAGTGTTTGTAACAATTCTAACAATGTCTTAACGTCAGATAAGTATTTAACAGAAAATTATAATTAAGAAAAAAAACCGTAAAAGTTTCAAAAAAAAGAAAAAAAGACGTAAAGATAACAATACATACATTAACAAAGCAGTCATGGAAATGAAGACGAATGAGAGAAGCAGCCATCCGAATCTCGGCCTTCAGGGCCATGTTAACTTGTTTACGAACAATTTGTACAAGATACGGACATGATTTATCGTAGATACCAGGGCTCAGCTGTGCACTAGCTCCTGAACAAATCATACAAAGAGTGAAAATAGTAAGCAGCACATGTTTGTTTTGTGTTTTCATTGTCTTAGATGGCTTGTTTAAATGACTTAGTAGAGTGATAGTTTATTAAGATGTGAAGAATTGAGGTTCTATTTATAGAGTGAAAATAGATATCAACTACATTTAGGTCTTAATCGTGCTTCTATTAGTGGACTGTTAGGAGAATGATTAATGCATGGTGACGTACGGCGGCTCCGAAATATTGGTTCCTTGTGATCAATAGGACGCATTAAGCTCCATATTTTTATAATCCTAGTAAGATTAGGATTAGGCACTATAAGAGATATTCATATTCATAGATTCATGAACTTCTATCTTGTTTTGTAATATGCTGGACGGTTTTGTCTTACGTAAACCACTAAGATTAGTGACTGTTTTTTTCGAGCTAACATGAAGTCAACTTTGTACAGAATAGTGATGTTGTATTTAAATGTATTGGAGGACGCAAGTGGATTTTTTTTTGTAAACAACTCCCAACTGTTATATACATGTGTTTTGAGGGTACACTTGTTTTTTTTCTTTTCTTTTTCTGGAGACTACTTAATTATTGGGTTATGAGTCTCTGGGACTACATAATTAAACACAGATTGTATGGATGTAATTCGGTTTACAAACAAGTAGTTCGATGTCACCATGTTATATTTGTGATTACTTTCCAAAGTCTATATCTTATCCAATACAACGTTTCCAAAATAAATTTGGCTGTGTGAATATAATTCATGTGAGCAAATTAAAATGCATTTCCTTTTTGAAATACTCTTTAAAATTGTTCACTGCTAAGCATGGTTCGTTATTAACTATTTCAAAGATGAAATACTTTTAAAAAAAAACTTACTAAGAATCCATAGAATTATGAATGAACATGAAAATCAATATATGATTATACGTAAAATCAAAAAGGTATTTGATTCATTCTTTACAGGATTGGCTTATTCTTGAACAAAACATTCTTCTAAAACAAAGAAGCACTTGATGTAACAAAGTCTTTTTGATTGAATATAATTTCACATTCATTATAAAAAAATTCAAAAAGGTATATGTCAACTATATGTTGAATGTTTATACAAATGAGAAGATAATTTCCCTCTTAAATCGATTGTTAACAACCCGAAATGGATAAAGCCATCCACTGAAAAGTAAATATAAAACAGAAACATACAAAAAGTAGTGAGCAATTACAAACTCCGAAGTACATACCCCCGAAGACTATAGTGATAGTAGATTCCACGTAATAGTCGATTTTCTATGCTCGATTTTAATTGCGTAGTGTTATTATAATTACATCCCACTTGAACTTTTTAACTTGCCGCAATTTTGAAATCATTTTATTTAGTTTACAAGGTGCATAGTCCAATATGGTTCCACTCTCTAGCAATATTGGCACGCCAAATATAATATACTGTAAAGTCACACGCCACATGCCATTTATACGTATTCTTAATTCTTATGCCAACATTGTATACCAATAATTCCACATTTGATCCCTCTGAAATCATTTTATTCCTTGTTTGCAACGGTTGCAACGACCTTGGCCCTAGCGGAGCAGCAACATCTTTGTTGCAGCCAAAGGCACCTTGGAGAGTGGTGGTGAACAAGTACAAATGGACGACGACTGAAGCAACCGTCACATTGACCAAATCCGTGCACTGTATAATTATTGTTAAGCATAATGGCTGATCTGATTTGATCCAGCAAGTGAATCAGCGTTTGCATTGTATAATATTAGTTAAGGCCTTAAGGGTAAAGGCTGACATTAAACGATCTGATTCAGCAAGTTTAATGAATCCTTTTCTGAAGCTTTCTGTTAAATCAAAAATCCAATGAAACTTGTTGGACTAATCAAGACTTATTAGTGGATGGCGTTCGGTGGCCTGTTCGGTTTCGATCTGGTCCATTTGGATTTTTAGATTTTCGGAGTTATGCTCATAAGTCTCATTCGGGTTTTACAAGTTATCGGATCAGGTTCGGATCGGATCTGATTGGATTGGATGTAACCAATATTTAAAATCATCTTAAAATATTTTTTTAAACCTCATAAATTGACAAAAAAATTTCTCAAAATATATAAATTATTTACAATTTTAATTAGAATGTTGTTAAACCATCTAAATTAATTAAAAATTATCCAAAATCTTATTATATAAAACTTGGTTTTCAAAGTTACTAATTAACAAGATCGCGACATATGACAATTGTGTATTTAAGATTGTGACATGTGTTAAATAATTAATCTTTACATAAATAGTTAATTAATAGTAAATCAAATTAATATCAAACTGTATAAAGTATAAATAGTTTCCTTACCTCTAATTGCATGATTAAATATTGATCTGTAATGTTATTTATTGATAAAACATTAAAGATTATTATTTANCTTTTAAAATAGATAAATTATTTTATAGAAATGGATTTGCTCCAATGTGTGATTATGCAATATAGTTCATTTACTTTTAGAGGAAAATATAGAGATATGATATTTTTTTTTATAAATAAAAAGATGAAAATGTCATTCATTACATTTTTTCCTTAATAAAATATAGAAACTCTATATCTGAATCATACAATGGAGAGATTCCCATTTATGAGAAAAAA
>OVBX01002876.1:7337-18543 GCA_900406325.1 Erucastrum elatum | reverse complement strand
ATATATTAAATAATGTTTTCTAATTTTCTTTTCGAGTATGATCACCCCGCGCAAGGCGCGGATCATATCCTAGTAATATATTACAATATATGATGTATCCAAAGATTTCATGTGACTATTTTCTGGTAAAGAATTAAAAAAGGGGCAAAGTAGCCGTTGGATAAGCGGATTTCGAATGACTCCTCCAAAGTTCAAAAGATTAGATTCTCTTCAAATTAAAGGTTCCAAACGATGTCGTTTCGTCTTAGTCAGACGCGGTTTTATAACCTCAGAGAGACTCTTCGCTCGATCCTCTCATCTCTCTCACTGACTCACACTCTCATCGGAAGAAGGGAAGAAAAAGAAGAACGATTCTCGCTCTCCTTCTTCTACTCTTCAAGATTGGATTTTTTGTTTCTGGGTCTGAAGATAAGAAAACGAAAGTGATGGCTGCCGTGAATGGGTACCAAGGAAACACTCCGGCGGATCCTCCGGCGTCAAACGGGTCAAAGCAATCTGCCCCTCCGACTAAGACTGTTGACAGCCAATCTGTTCTCAAAAGGTTCATTCTTTTCCCAATCTCGGTGCATCAGATTCGTTTCTCAATCTTACTTAATCTTATCTTTGCACACAAACTGTTCGTTGTAATGCTTCTTAGAAAACCTATTCGCTTTGAACTAATCTTGATTCTCTTTACTTAACCGCAGGCTGCAATCTGAACTAATGGGCTTGATGGTAAGTTTCATCATCTTTTTTGTAAATCTTGAACTTACAATAGTTAAGATGCTCATCATATGAGGGGCTTGACTTGGGTTTGCTTTTTTTTTCAGATGGGCGGTGACCCGGGAATATCAGCTTTCCCAGAGGAAGACAACATCTTCTGTTGGAAAGGGACGATAACAGGAAGCAAAGATACTGTCTTTGAAGGAACTGAGTACAGACTCTCACTCTCCTTCTCCAATGACTATCCTTTCAAACCTCCAAAGATCAAGTTCCAGACTACTTGCTTCCACCCCAATGTTGATCTCCATGGCAACATCTGCTTGGACATTCTTCAGGATAAATGGTCATCTGCATATGATGTGAGGACAATCCTACTATCCATTCAGAGCCTTTTGGGAGGTAACTTATTATCCCCATAGCATTTGAGTTTCTGTAAACCGTTAGATCCAATAATATTAATGTTCTGCGTTGTTGTTCAGAACCGAACATCAGCTCACCACTGAACACTCAAGCAGCGCAGCTCTGGAGCAACCAAGAAGGTAAAAAAAAATGCAGATAAATGATTATTACGCGTTCATCTTCTGCCACTATAAGTTTCTTACGTCTCTGCTTTTGTATTCTTGTACCAGAGTATAGGAAGATGGTTGAGAAGCTCTACAAACCTCCCAGTGCATGATGATATTTTCAAGTTGTTCTGATTCGTAAACCTCTCCACATGCCTTTGATGAATGACTTTTAGATAAGAAGCAGTTTGTGTCATTCATTTGCTTGCTCTATAATTTGTTTCTGATCATCAACAGTTTTTTNTTTTTTATCTTTAACATTCTACGTTATACGATGTGAGCTTTTTCAAGAATTAATCAGAATGCTACATTCTTCTTCTTATTCATTTCAAACCAAAAAACAACAGAAGTTCAAAGTAATACAATCATCCTTTCTTATTGTTGAATCAAGGAACAAATAATGGTTAACAAATAATGTCTCATCAAGCTTTTGAAAAAATCACTAAGTTAAGAAAGGCCACGGACTTTTCCAGTGACGGTGTCAATGTCAATTTCATAGAAGCAAGGTCTGGTGGGAAGTCCAGGCATAGTACTCATTGTACCAACCAAAGGGTATATGAATCCAGCTCCAATACTCGCTCTTACATCTCTTATCGGTAACACAAACCCCGAAGGTGCTCCTTTCTTTGATGCATCATGTGAGAATGAGTACTGTGTTTTCGACATGCATATAGGAAGGTTGGAGAAACCTTGCTTAGTGTACATGTCAATCTGTTTCTCAGCCTGCATCACATTCATAAACATATATAAAACTTCAAGAAGAACAAGTTTGTTGGACTATAATACTCAAGTCACCTGCTCTGAGTATTCAACACCGCTGGCTCCATAGGACTTGGCAATGGCCTCAATCTTATCTTTGATGCTAATGTCCAACGGGTAAAGAAACCTAAGCGGTTGTGCAACGTTTTGACAAGCTCTCTCAACCGCAATGCCAAGTTCCACCTACAAACAACATGTAACAAGATATAAACCCATCTCTCAAGACAGTTTAGAAGAGAGAGAAGATTTTTCCTTTTACCGCTCCTTTGCCACCATGAGCATGGTGGGAACAAATCACAGCATCAAAAGCACCAGCATCCATCGAAACCTTCCTCACAGCATTCAGCTCCGCTTCAGTATCCGTAGAGAACACATTCACAGCCACAACCACATTCACACCATACGCCTTCATGTTCGTTATATGCTTCACTAGATTAACACAACCAGCTTCCACCAAGGAAACATCCTCGCTTACATAGGCGTGATCAAGAGGCCTCCCGGCAACAACACCAGGCCCACCACCATGCATCTTCAAGGCCCTAACAGTCGCCACAACGACCGCACACTGAGGCCTCAGCCCGCTGTAACGGCACTTGATATTCATAAACTTATCCGTTCCAATATCACAACCAAAACCAGCTTCGGTCACAACGAACCCACCAGGTCCAACCAGCTTCAAAGCTATCTTATCAGCAACGATAGACGAGTTCCCATGAGCTATGTTAGCAAAAGGACCTGCATGAACCAAAACAGGCGTCCCTTCTAGCGTCTGCATGAGCGTAGGGTGAATAGCGTCTTTCATCAGAACAGCCAAAGCTCCACCAACACCGAGATCATCAGCCGTAACCGGCTCCCCACTCCTGCTGTTACCAATCACCATCCTCCCAAGCCTCTCTCTCATATCCTCAAGAGAAGTCGTCAAAGCCAAAACAGCCATAATCTCACTAGCGACAGAGATATCAAACCCTGTCTCCCTACTCATCCCTTTCTCCTCAGTCCCCTGACCAACCGTAATCCCCCTCAAGAACCTGTCATTCACATCCATCACCCTCCTCCAAGTAACAGAACCAGGATCAATATCAAGCCTCACAAACCTCCCCACCTCCTCCAAAGTAAGCTCCTCAGGACACGTCTTCAAAACCCCAATCTTCCTCAAACGCCTAAACATAACGTCACTGAAAAAACGCTTCCCTTCTTTATTCAAAGGACACAGCCTGTTGAAAAGAGCCTTGTCTGATTGTGTAGCCTCGTGGAACATCCTAGCGTCAATGGCAGCAGCTAAAAGATTGTTGGAAGCGGTGATGGCGTGGATGTCTCCTGTGAGGTGGAGGTTGAACTCGTCCATGGGGATCACCTGGCTGTACCCACCACCAGCCGCACCTCCTTTGATACCAAAGGTGGGTCCTTGAGACGGTTGGCGAAGACAAGTAACGACCTTTTTGTCCAAGTAAGCTCCCAAGGCTTGGCAGAGACCTACTGTTGTAGTTGACTTGCCTTCTCCGAGAGGTGTCGGAGTGATCCCTCCGACGACTACGTAGTAGCCGTCTTCTCGGCGTTGAAGCTCATCGAATGCAGACAGCAAAACCTATTTTTTTAAGACAGAGCATAAAGGTTATGTCGGAAAAGCAGTGAGGAGAGAGAAGGGAATAAAAAGGAAAGACCTTTGCTTTGTATTTGCCGTAGAGGTCGTAGTGGAGAGGGGTGAGGTTGAGAGATTTGGCGATGTCGGAGATGTGTAGAGGCTTGACGGAGTTGGCAATGTCGATGTCGGAGGGGACAGGTGTCACGACGTGGAGCTTTCTTGATGATGAGGAGGTTGTTTTTGTTGTTGTTGTTGGTGTCATCACTGACTGAGAAAGACAACAGACAAAAGTCTGCTTCGGTTTTGGGGATGTGTATGGCCATGATGCGATAGGTGGAGGAGGATGAGGAAATGGGAGATGACGATTGGTGGCGACGACCATGATAGTGTTTCCTTGTCTTCGTCCTTTTTTAATTGTTCTTTCATGAACATATAATAATCGAAGGCGTTAAATGACGGTTTCGCCCTTTATCTATAAGCTGCTAAGCGCAGCCCATTCGCAAAGGCCCACATTTGCTGATGATTAAACAAGTAGATGTAGTTCATTGCAGAGAAATGCTATAGTTTGAAGATATTGAGAATGAAGGTTGATATAGGGGGAGATGATCATGTTAATAAATTTCATGTTGTTTCCACACCAGATTTTGTGTTCTTTTTTATATGTTTTGGAGTGAGCAATTCTGAGATGGCTTTGATGATCACTATGAATATACACTTGTTGTTTACTTGTTTGGCACTTAGTATGAGGTATATATTTGCAATTTTGTCATAGCTTGTGGTCAAATATTGCTTTGTTATTAACATCTAGAATACATCATATATCTCGTGTTACTGCTCACTGTCTTCAATCAACTGTAATTTTCACAAACTCTCCCGAGTCTAGGCTTTAATCTTGCATATCCGTAAAAGCACATCACCAAGTACGCTACCACCGAACACACACTGATGACACAAAATACTTGGTCATCCAAGCTCATCACGAGCTAAGCAATAGTCAACTCCACCACACAAAGAGTCAGTACCAACGCCACCAAACTAAACTAAGTTCACATCGACTTCCATGAGACAATGCTTCAAAATGTACTTCAGCATCTAGGAAACCTTTTTTCTTTATTCTCTAAGGTCTAACTTTATCATAAGGCACGATTCTCGTTTTGCTTTATGGAAAACAATTATTTGTGCTGAAGCATATATCTTCTTTTCTTTACATGCTGGCCAAGTCCACATACATCATAAAACACTAACTCCAAACTTGGTCCATTTTCAAGATACATATACTATCTCATGTATTATGTCACAAACTGATATAAAACATCTCAGCAAACTGCATCTTCATTAGTTCATCCTGGATTAACGGTGAAGTCTTTCCTGATTCCAATTTTCTTTGCAGTGATATTGAAGATACTCCAAAAGCTAAAGCAACAGAAATGAAATTCCACAGCCGCAAGAAATTTCATTTATCATCATCACCTTTACATTATCCTTTTTCTTAAATAAACAAAGAATACATAAATGACATTCCTAAACATTTACACAGAATCTTGTTGTGCATATGCGTCTATATAACAATAATAATTAACAAAAAAACAAATATTGAATAAATATATACACACACACGCACTGACATAGACGCACATAACCAATCATATAAACATTCATACGAACGATGATGGATGATTCATGACTGTAAAGAGGCAACAAGAAGAGCAGAGCCAATGCTAGAACCATCTTCCATGGCTTTAACGACCACGTACTGGCTCACTTCTTCTCCTAATATCTCCACCAAAGCTTCTTCCATGTATTCTCTAAACATAGTGTAGTTCATGTACAGACCTCCTTCTACTGCAACCACTGTTCTTTTCTGCATCTGGACATCGCTTCTGCTTCTCCCACTCGTGATTCCTCCGCTACCATCTCGACCTATCTTCTTCAAGATCCCTGCAATACCCGCTGCTGCTAGCCTCCCTGCTCTTCGTGTCACCACGTCGCATACCTTTACCACAAGTTTTCTCACCTTCAACGGTACATCTGATACCTGTTTGTACATTTTAAATGCAAGTGTGATGCTTCCTCAAGTCCCACCATATAACATTTTCAAGTTCCATCACAAGTTCTGTAATAGTGTGAGATTTTAAGTTACCCCCAAGTCTTTCAATATTCTTGCTACTTCTTGCAACTCAGGTGTGTCATCTTCATGCATGGCTGAGACTGAATTTGTTCTGAGTGATTGTGAAGTAGACATGGAAAAAAATACATTACTACATAGATAGTTTATGCAAGAGGAAGATCAAAGTGTGTCCACGTTAATTCAGAAGTTTACGTATGAAGATATAGAGGAAATTGTACCTTAGAACGTAAGGCTCAGATAACATGGACGAGGTGGGTCGAAAGATGTCGGAGACCTGAGACATACGTAGGATTACTCTTCGAACAATGTCACCCAGATACAGTCCACCTATCATCTTCTCAAATCCCTATATATAACAACAATCCCAAATACCTTAATTGCTCATTCATCATCTAGTGAGAACTTATGATTGTACTACCAAATGGAAAAAAGAAAAGTTGAGCCAAGATTACCATATCATTTGGATTTGAACTCTCTGCATCCAAGTCAATGTCATATGAAGTTCTTGGCAGGTGTGAGGACCAAAAATTACCCCACTCCAGATTGACTACCTGAAACATCAGAATGAATGAATCTTTTACATTTACTCTAGGATCTAAAGCATGATAGCTGGTTTTTCAGATTAGACCATGAAATGATTTTGTTTTAGTACCATGCTTCCAGAAGTGGTAAGCAGACCCTGAGACTTGATAATGGCATCAGTTCGTTCCAAATAACATGCATTACTACCTGTTCCAAATACAACCGCAGCAACTGTATCTGGATCATGATAATATCCAAGTGACAGGGCTCCGACAGTATCATTCACCTGCTCAAAAGAAGAAAACTCCATTCAGAACTAAGCATCATTTCATGAGGTTTTCTGGCAGATAAATATATATTTTTTTTTGGTTTAGATAAGGCGTCAAAATGTTCTCAGAAAAGGAGTAGAATAAAAAAAAAAGAATGATGAATAAAATTGCAGCCGATCTACCCAACAAAATTATTATGTTCCAGCGACAAAAGCAAACTTACAAGAGCTGCAACATGCATATCTAGGCCTCTTCTATTCAGCGCTCCTTGTAGACATTCAGCTACGTCTTTGCCAACCTAATAATATTAGGATTAGCATGTTACATTATAAAATAACCTTGACTTTGCATACTGTTAAACTCCCACAAACTACCACAAGATCTCAATTACGTGATTACAAAGTATTAACACAGGTAATGTTAAAGGTCAAGGTCATCCACTCGTCCATCAGAGAACCTAAGAAGTAATTAAAGTTATCATTATACTAACCATTTCAGTAATCTCAAAACCTTTGGTCCATTTGATTAGAACTCCTGAAGAAATAGAAGAATGCTTGACAGGGAAGGAAAACGTAAATGCAAGTTCTCTCTTTACATCTTGTGAACTGGACCCGTTTCCTTCTTTTTCAATAAACCTTTCCAATGAAAAGGCGAGAAAGTTGAATAGAATCTACAATCATGAGAATCTATATTAAGCATTTTGCATTATACATACCAGTGAGAAATAAATAAAAAAGAAGTGAAGAGTCACCACCTCGCTGGTGCTATTCATCAAATGTGAAGGTATGGGGTGTCGTTCAACGTCTTGAACATCTAGATATGACCGTTCACCACCAAGATGGACCCTCAAAATCCTAAAGTAAGTGCCTCCGAGGTGAAGTGCATAATAAGTTCCTCTCTCCGTCCTGAAATAGAAAAAAAAAAAGACCGTCAGTGCAACTTATACACACAAACGCAACTACACGGGCTTGTTATAAGAATGTCAAGTCTATACGACAGTTGTAGCCTCTTCATTTCACTCATGAAGATAAAAGATAAAAATAGTGATAGCTTCACCAATTGAATTGGACTAGAAAAGGAAAAGAGAAGCATGCAAACAATAAAAGGGAGGAATCCAATGGATACAAAATGATTGAGAATAGTAGATTTACAAAGAACAGTAGCAACTCTAGTGGATAGGAACAAGATACCAAAGTAAAAGCTAAGAGAGCGAGAAAAAAAAAATTCAAGCTTTTATAGTATACAAAAAGAATCAGAATCAAGAATCAATGTGCCTGCTGTGAGAAATGGTACCCACATACACTTGTTTAAACTCCTCTTAGCTCCAATTAAAAAGATCAAAATCAGGAGACCCTCAAAAATCAAATATACGACCCAATTGTAACGACCAGGACCAAATAATGAGCTCATATCTAACAAACCTAAAAAAGAGTAACAAAGTCGTATCCTTTATGAAACAATTCGAATAGAGATCATGCAATGTAAGAACAAAGACAGAAGCTTTACCCGTTGGGCAAATGATGGACGTATGTGAGAAGCATTTTAAGCTTAGAGCCACCTTCAGAAGCCAACCCCGCGTGCATCTCAACCGCCACAGCATCCACCACTTGCCTCAACCTCCCGACCGGAGTATCACAAGCTTCCTCCAGCTCCTTGAGAATCTCCACCACGCTCCTCCATTTCCTCCTGCTCTTTATTCTCCTCCCCACCATCACCCCCGCCACTGAGCAGGACACTATAACCGCAGCCGCCGCAAACGCAACCGCGAGCTTCCCCATCAACGAAACACTCAAAACCAAACAGAATCAGACAATACAACACAGTGACACACACTTCCTTCCTTCTTTCTCTCCTAGTCAAATAAATAGCTGAGCAGTGAGTACCAAAAACGACTCCGTTCCGACATTATAAACGACTTTCTGTTTCTTCTTTCTTTCTATTTTTGCCGCCTTTCTCCGCTCAGCTGTTTCTTCTTCTCTACTCCGTGAAACTAACTGCTTCTATCGGGTGGTGCTTTCCGTTTAGTAATCTCCGGCGATGTTTCAAACTCGAGTTTCTTGCCGGCGGTGATACTGACGACAAATATCGGAGAGANAGAGAGAGAGAGGAAGGGGCTGGAAAGCGAGTGGCGAAAATGTATATATATATATATATATTCGCGTAATTACATTATACCCTCTCTCTCTCTCTCTCGTCTTTTTGGATGTCGACGTTTTCGATTTTTTTTCTTAAATATTACTATTTTTTTAATTATTTTTCTATTTTTTTCTCGCAAAATCAATTTAAATTATTCAGTTAACAACACACATGCGATATGAATATCTGTAGAATGAAAATAGTACTGAAAATTTTACTATATTTCACAAAATAAAAGATGCGTATAATGGTAAAAATGGTTCACTCTAAGCTATTTTTTTCCTAATTTTTTAAATTACTATATTTTATTAGTTTTGGTTAGCTTGTGTTTCTTTTTATTTTTTTTTTCAAAAAAAACTTTTATTTATTTTACCAATCTAACTCATGTATGTTTTTTTTGGTGTAGTAAACATGATGCAGATAGAATATTAAGAAATATTCTATATTTTAATTATTTAAAATTTTATTTATTATTAAAATAGTTATCATTATTGTTTTATGATTTTACAATTTTATTATAAATAGCCGTTTTAGGCTTGCATTTGTATTCAGTTTATGATTTGATTAATAAAATTGAGAGTTTTCTCTTTGTTTTTTGTTTTCGGTAGATCATAGGTGATCTCAACAAATTTAAAAAAAACTTTGATCCTAAATATTCTCAGAATTAATAAAATTCATATTGTTATCTTAGATTTACGAGTATTTTCAGAATCAACAGATTTTTAATTATATCTTTTAAAGTTTCCGCTACATCAAAACAACAAGAAGTGAATAACCTTACTACATTAGAAAGAAAAAAACATGTTTATTGACACAAAAAGTGAAAATATGTTGATTACTTTTGTACCCTCAAATTTTTCTATAATATTATTGTCGTGCCCACTCTTCTCTCTCTCTTTTTCTCTAATCGCACTTTAAAGTCGAGGTTACAAATAGGGAAATACCAAACGTAACAACTTACATTTATATTCCACAAAAAGCATTATAAAATCCTTTTAATAATAAAAAAGTTAAAGAGTGATGCCGCCCGTTTGACCTTTGACCGGTCGATTTAATGACACTCTCCTTTGAATATAATTTCAACGGCGTGCTCCTTTTTGCCGTTGGGAATCTCTCATGATCCGATTATTATAATTCGGAAAACTCTAACCATCAAATTAATTAATTAGCAAATAATCATCCGTCCTTTTGAGCAGATTATTTGATAATGGTGTTCGTGGCTGAATCACGTCCAATAATAAACTAGTAATGTACAAGGGGCTGAATCGTAGTTTTCACCCTTTTCTACACCTTTTTGCATGCCCTACATTAGCCAACTTGGCAAAAATTATGTGATGTTCGCATTGGCATTATTGTTTTTTTATGCCAGCCAGTATTGTACAATTTCATTATTTGTTTCTAAAGTTTTGGAAAATGATTACCAAACCCAACCTAAATGCTCTATTGTAACTCTACAAACTAAACCATATGTTATAGTTTTGTTCGGTTTATTAATCATAAACATCAACGCTTGAAATGTGTTTTTTTTTTACATCGAGATTCGAAAACGTCATTTAAATAGTCTGAAACTACAATCAATTTTAGTGACAGTAATTTTCATTTTTTATATTTTTAGTTCGAGAATCTGCAGGAGTACAAAGTCTGTAAAATAATACATTATTATTATTTATATAAGTTTGGTGCAATTATCAGTACAACTTCAATAGTATCGAATGTCCTTTGGTGAATGAATGTGGCGAACAGCCGCATAAAAGCTGGCAATTTTAAATTTACATTATAGTTTTTCATTAAATTTGTTTTTTAGGCAAAAATGTTTTTCTCGTTGGAAATTTAAAAGTATCTTGCAATAGTGAGGGACAAACAGCGTAAGAGCCCATGAAAACACACGTCGCCAAAAAGAAAAATAAGAAGAAAGAAGAAAAAGATCGCTCTTCCCCACTTTGACAGCTCTTTGCCACTCAGTAGTAGGACCTACAGTTTGTTGCTATTTACCGTTTTAACCCTTCGTCGGGGTCTATTTCGTCCTCTATAACCCGAGAGGTTCTCCGCGTTTTGGTCTCTCGTATTTCGAATGTGATCGTGGTCACGTGACATGACACGTCACCTGTTATCCCTCGATGACGCAACGCTGTTTATTTTTTGTTGAAACGGGCTTTTTGAAAACCGAATCAGACTGGCCAATAAGATCACTTGGATCGTAACTCGTTCTGCTAACCAATACATCAGAGTATGACAAAACTAGATTTGAGCTAAACTGATAAACTCAGTCAAAAATTTGTTAGACTCGGTATGACTGATAATCCGGTTTGGTATTAAAACCTGATTTTCTCACATTTAAATTTAAAAAAGCTTGCAAATCTTAAGAAAATTTTCATTTCACAAAATTTCATTTTATTGTTTAAATATTAATCTCAATAAACTAGTTTTGATTAGATTTCATATAATTTTTGAGGTTTTCATTTTACTTTTATATCATTTTTAGATTATAACAACGATATAAAGCTTTCTAAAATAATTTTAGTTATACATATATATATATATATAT
>OVBX01002875.1:0-18544 GCA_900406325.1 Erucastrum elatum | reverse complement strand
TTTCCGTTGGTGATATGAGCTTCCTCTTCGAAGTAGCCTCTCCGGAAATTGTGATCAGCTTCCTATCCTCAGCTCCGTGTTGAGCTCCATCTAAGATCACCGATAGGTACTGGGCTTTATCCTGGCCCAGAACTTATTCAGGTTCCGTCGTTAGCTAATGGGCCATATTTGGGCCCAACAATCACCACACAGAATGTGGCAAAAAAAACAACAAACACAATTGCAACTCACTACACATCCAACACAACTTCTCTGCTTAAAACAAAACAATGCAAACCCTATTTAGAGATTTAAAACTCTCCAAATATACAAAACTCCGCGCGAAGCGCGAGAAAACCACTGGTTAAATTTAAAGGAGAGAAATGTAGGGAGTTTTATAAAAAAGTTACCCCAGGAACTTTATAAATTAACACATAATAATTGTTTTCTAAGAATGCCATGCTAGCTTATCTGAGTACAGATTTCTTGTTATCATCGTCTTTTAACTTTCAAGATCACAAGATTTGATGTGTTTAAAATTGATTCGTAGTTCTGATCACTCCCTAAGGGATGCAACATTCACGGCTTACAATCAAGTGTTTGCTTCGCACCATGGCTGGGCTATTCAGCAGGCTGTTGCTACAGGATTAGGGTCTCTTCTTCCCAAGACGCTACTATCTGGAATGTTCAATGAAACTGGTAAGTAATGATCTTTTTGATCGTTTATATATTTTGGTAACTGGAATAAATATATGAACTGAACCCAAACTTATCCATGAGAGCTATAAAAGCAAGATAATCTGGTCGTTTAATGCATCTCTGATGGCTAAGAAAAATCACAATGATGGTGGTAGATGCCTAGATGGTGGGCTCGCTCTCTAGCCTTCGTTATATTTTGACGGCTCTCACTGATTGCACATTCTTTTTCTTTTTTGATATATCTTCTTTCATATCCTTCTGAATATTTCCAGAGGAAACGTTTAAGATCCATGCTCAAAGCTATGTTACTGCATCAGCATCAGTAACCAATTATCTGGACAACCTCTTCCTCTCCAAGAACCTTGGTATTGATTGGTGAAGATTCTGTAAACTTACATGGCCTAGGCCAATTTTATATACCATGGTATCCCTTCGTGGTCACTTCTTTCTACTCTATATCTGTCAATCTATGTAATAAGTTACTTTTACTAATAACATTACAATCCAAAAGCTGAACTATTACAAGAACCGCTTTGGTCTGGTTTTAAATTATTAAAAGTGTACGGGGTCTTTTGCTTGTTATCTTCCTAAGTTGAAACTAAATAATTTTCAATTATATAATAGTGACACTGACACCATGTGGGTTTTACTCAAACGTCCAACTTCTAATCCTCCACCGTACAACGATTTCAGTTTTTGACTGTCACCGAACGGCTTAAGTTGCAAGGATGCGTTATATTTTTTTCATGAACACTGTCCATTAGAATGAACTCCACGACGTGGAATGCTTAGAGATTGTTGTATATGGTTAAGAAAAAAAATCAAGTCTAGTTTAAAAATTGCTAAACGACTGAACTGAAAATAAAAAGAAAAAGAATTCACAAATGAACATAAAATATTTCTTACACAAATGGCTTAAATTTGGTATTTATGTGTTTTGGATAATTCAAGGTTTTGTGTCCGTATATATAATTGAATTGAAAATTTGTAATTTATGTATTTAATATTATAGTAAGTATGCTAAATATTATATTTTAAAATGTTTAGATCCTATAATATATCTTAGTTCTTTTCAAGAAATTCACATATTAAAATAGTGAATAATTTCTTATAGATTTACCGGACTTGTGCCGGCCAGATCGTGGTGCGCTTGCTCGCATGTGAAAAACAAACATTTACTCCCCCAATCCCGAATAGGTCAACGTGTGAATAAGAAAATTCGGTGGTTGGTTGGGACCAGGATGCATGTATATGCGTTTCCACGTCTGTGTGATTATCTATACCGAAGTCGACAAGTTGTTTTCAAAGCCTGGTTAAAATATCTTCGATGTACCCCTATATTTGATTTGCCTCAGCATTTAGAGGCAAAATATCAAAATACATTGGAAATGGTTATGATATTTTTCACAACATTGATCCATTTGTGTTTACCATCAATGAAATACAATTGCATTTACAACAGTTTCATCTTTCTGAAGTTGCTTAAGAAAAGACATGATAAAGTCAGATTTTCTTGTCTAGCAATCTCTTGCACAAAGGCTGTGAAAGATACAAGAAAATATCCGTATATCTACGAGCAACCAACATCTAGTTTCATATATTAACAAAAGTTCAGGTCATCATAATATAACCTTCGTTCTGATCAAAAATTACAACCAAGAGGTTTCTATTAGAGAAACTACAAGATCTCTCCCTCCTCAAGATCGTCGATTCTCATAGCATCGGAAACTTCTGGGTTGTCCTCATCTGAATCATCATCATTTATTAAAAACAAGCCCAACTCAGGTAACCAAGTTCTTCTCGGGTCACAGGTACCACAGAGATTAATCATGATCTCGTTAAACTTCGAAGCGTTATTCTCTTCTAAGTCAACTTCTTTGACCATCTGTCAACATTTATAGAAACCAGAATCTTGGTTTCTTCCATCTGCTAAAATGATTTTAAAGAAACTGCTAAAAAGGGTTTCTAGAATTCTGAAAAGTACCTTTTCTAGCTCAAGCCGTTGTCTCTCACGTTTCTCTTTCAAATCGGCTTGTACTCTCATTCTTGCAGCAAGTTTAGCGGCTGCTATCTCTGCTTCAATTCTAGCTTTCTCTGAAACAAATTTCAACGTCAACAGGTGAGAAGACCGAAACGTTTAAGCGTTTTCTTACTTTCATTAGAACATGTAATAATATAGTGTACCTTCACGTTGAGTTTTCTCCATCTGTTCCTTTTCTATCTGTATTCTAATTAGATCAGATTTGTTACTCTGTGAACAGCCAACAACACAGCAACTTTTAGTAAAACAAAAGCTGTGAAAAGTCTCCTCTTTGTACTTAGAATCAAGAAAGTAATGATGATACCTTGTCAAGGACTTTTCTGTGTTTAGCTTTCAGGATGGTCTCTGCAAACTGACACTTGAGTATTGCAGCACGAATAGCCTTCTCAGGTGGCAACGAAGGCATAGGAGGTAATGGCTTTTTCAAATCTGTAGAATCAGAGAGAGATCCTAAAAAATCATACTATAGGAATCCGATAGACCATAAGAGAGGGAATGATAACTTGCCATTATCCAAAGGCGTATCAACCTGAGAACTGACACAATCACTCTTCGAGCTTATAGACCCTAAAAAGTAACAAAACAAATATAATGTTACAAAAGTAGCAGAAATAGAATCAAGACGCGGCTTTTAAATGAAACAAGAGAAGAGGAAGAAAAAAGAGAGTTCATGATTCCTCACCATTGGAATTTGGATCTGACTCGCTCGCTTGTGAGACTGAATTGTCCTTTACCAGACAATCCTGGTTACACAAGAGCATTGAGATTAAAACTCATATTGCCAATGATAAGAAAGAACTAGAGGAATATTTAACTCATCATAATCAAGCAATAATCTGCTTATACCGTCAATGTAGAAACTTCACTTCCAGATGAGGTACAGGACTTGAGGCATATGCAAGTTATCCTACCACATGAACTACATTTGCAGGCTGAAGTTGGAGTCGAACCTGCATAATATGCATACAGTTATATACACTGCAGAGAAGCCACTTATCAGAAAAGTAAAATGTCCTGACGTAGTACCTTTTCTTGGGTTTTCCACGGTCGAACCAAGGCCCTTCTCAAATTTCTTAATCCTCAACTGAAAATACCAAACATATGTCAATCGTATCAGTCAAAAAAAGTTAACCACTATCACAATAAAAAAAATCTAGTATTCTGTTCATGTTACCATACCTTTGTTGCTAAAGCTGCCGGTGTGACAACAGGAGTATCCTTTCTGCTCAGCTTTGCCACTGGCTTTAACAAAAGAGATGCCTTTTTGGACTTCTCTGTCAATGGTTTTGGCAATCCCACAGAGAACCTCCCAGAGGATGCTGATGTTTCAGGGCTGCTCTGTTTAACCCAACCCACTTCAGCCGATTGCCTTCTAGAACCTTCACCGTGTAAATCCGAAACCTTCTTCTTCTTAAGCGATTCCCACCTAGCCTCAAAAATCTCCAGAAGCTCCTTCGCCACACCGTGAACGAAATTCTCCGGAGGGTTATACCTCAACGCGTTGTCAAAAGTCAACCTCACATCCGCCGCAAACTCATCCGCAAAGCTGTACACGTTCCTCAAAAGCTTGGAACTGACAGTGCCTAGATCCATGGGCTTCGATATCACAGAGAAGTAATCAGGAATGTTGAGCTTAGCAGGATCCACAGGCTCCCCAAACAGCCACCCAAACTCGTGCCCCGTCAGCGATTTCACGAGGTTAAGACACTGACTAGACAAAACACGGTTTAGCTTCTGCTTCTTGTTAGCCTGAAGCTCCTCTAGCTCCTCGTCGGGTTCACGCTTCCTTGACTGATTCAGGGGTTTAATTACATCTTCTTCTTCTGCTTCACCGATTGGTTTCTCAGTGCTCTTAGCGTTAGTGCAGCTGCTAAACGTTTGGAAAGCTTTGACAGAGCCTTCAGGCCCAAACTTTATCCTCAGTTTGGTTATTCCAACCATTGTTTCTCGATTCGAAACCACCTAGACACATAAAAGCAAACCAGTTTCAGAATCGAAACCTCTGTGAAATTAGGGTTTCAATGTGCGGCTGCACAAACTTGAAATTGGGGGTTTTAGGTCAAAACAATCAAATTCGATTCAACAATTAGATACCTCCAAGCAAACTCCAACTAAATTTATACACACAAAGGAACGACGATAATTAGGGTTAATATGTGGCGGCTGCACAAAAATCGAAAACTAGGGTTTATATGTCAAGACGATCAAATCGATTCAACAATTAGATACACAATCAAACGACGACTAAATCCTCACTAATCTAGGTTACTTTCCACGAAAAAAAAACGGAATCGTTGGGATTTAACGAGATACGGTACGATTGAGATGGGACCATGACGCTTCGAAACGAAATTAAGTGATGATTAGAGAGAGATAGAATCGAAGAAGCCTTTACCTGGGGAATGAATTGATTGCACGAGCGAGCGATTATGGGTGCTGCACTCCGCGTTAAGCAGAGTGACGAAGAACTATAAAAAAACGGCGAAATATTTTTCTCTTTTCTTTCCAACTGAGGCTTTTATAGGCTGGGTTAAAAAAAAACCCTTAATTAATCTTCTACTAGGGCTTGACCCGCGTTAAAACGCGGGTTATGTTTTTTTATCTAGTTTACAAAATTGGCAAAAAAATATTATAGAAATTATACAATTAGATTATATTTTTGGTTATTTAAGATGGGTGTTGCCATCGTATCTGATTTTATCAGTGACGATAAGCTAATATGTTAATAATTAGTGAAACATATATAGTTCATATATATAAAACAACTTTTACCAAAAAGAAAATATGAAGCAACTTGAATGATAGTGTTACAATTTAGGATTCAACCAGTAATTTATATGTGCAATTCTCCTAAATAGACAATTTTCAAATTTTAGTCATAAAAATAGATACTAAAGAGAAAATGACCAAAATATTTCATTTATTAGGTAGAAAACCATAATATCCTAGATATATGAATATAAATAAATAGATAAAAAATAAATAAAAATTTTATAGTTTCAGATTATATGTTTTCATATTTGAAAATTTTTCTAATTTTTTTGGAAACTTTTTTTTGATTTGTTTGTCAAAATTTCTTTTATTTTTTTAAATAATTTTGAAACTATTTTTGAAACTTTTATTTTCAAAATTTAAGTATTTATTTTATTTTATAAAATTTTAAACATTAATCCCAAAATCTCACCGTTTAACTCTAAACATTAAAGTTTGGATTAGTTAACCATTGGGGTATAATTGTATATTTACATCTTTAATGAAATATTTTGGTTGTTTTGATATTTGGAGTATACATTTATGACAAAAATATTTTTTGTGCCATCCTATGGTTTCTCAATATATATATATATATGTGTGTGTGTGTGTGTGTGTGTGTGTGTGTGTGTGTATTTTCTGGTATATATAGTTCTACATGAAAAATTGTGTTGTATTCTAAATAAGATAGTATTTAATTTCATTTCTATTTGCAGTGTCCACCTTAGTTATTGTATAGTTAAAAATAGAATAATAAATATATTTTTCTAATACTATGATTATCAATTAGTCAATTTACAGGATATTATTTAATAATTTTGTATAATATCCTAGATGTATGAATATAAATAGATAAATAAATAACAAAAAAATAAATAAGCAGGTTTCAGTATTTTTAGGGAATATGGTTTGTTTTTAAGAAATATCGTTTGTTTATTACAGATTTATTAATAGTATTTAACTTCATAAAATATATTTAAATGAATACCTAAAACAAAGGGACTATTTGTTAGAATATAACATTGATTATTAATGAAATGGTACTACTAAGACTTCTTTGTAGTAGATA
Source organism: Erucastrum elatum (assembly GCA_900406325.1). Taxonomy (NCBI): domain Eukaryota; kingdom Viridiplantae; phylum Streptophyta; class Magnoliopsida; order Brassicales; family Brassicaceae; genus Erucastrum; species Erucastrum elatum. The sequence goes on along the minus strand of OVBX01002875.1, from coordinate 12,005 downwards.
AAAACAATGACTCTATTTTAATAGAGTAGATTACTAAACATAGGAAACACTTAGGCCATGTTTGTTAACCCTTTAATTAATCATCTTCTACTACACAAATCCTTTAAACCACTTCAAAATAACACAAAATAATTATTATTATTTCTTATTTAAATTAACTTTCAAGATAAAATTTCCTTCTTTTTTTTTAAAAAAAATTCCTTTTTCTTTTCGTCTATACATTGTGAAAAATATGCTTTTAGGTTCTGTCTTTTAATACAAAAATAACTAATCACTATTGTATCATACAAAATATTATATTGGTGAATTTTAAAAAAAAATTATAAATATTAAAAATTAAAAATTATAAAATAGTAGACGTACATTATATTTTAAAAGGAACTTTTTACCTTTATCAAGATATTGTTATATTTATGTTTATATCAGCTAATAAAATTAAACTAGTCACTAGATTTTGACCTGCGGTTTTTTTTTCAGTCCGGCTAAATTTCAAGTCTATTATTTTTATGTTTGATTTACAAAGATATAAATTTGGTTATAAATAATTTGATTTTGGTATATTTAGTTAAATGTGTCGGTTATCGTCTTGTACAGAAAAAATACGGTTATCGTCTTGTATAGAAAATATATATAAATCGCTCAGATTTATATATAAATCGCTCCGAATTATATATAAATCGCCCTGAATTATCATTCGTGATTTTTAATATTTTTTGTCTGGTTAATTTATATTAGTTATGTCAATATCTCTTAAGATTCAAAATATAAAAATAAAATTTAGTACATCAGTTTTTGATATGATAGGTGACATATAATTTTTTTTTAATCATAAAAGTAGGAAATGAATGTTTATTAATTTGGTATCTAAATTAATATTAAAATATAATGTTTAATAATGGTTTCAAATATAAAATTCCATAACTAACTCATATTTCACTTATACTATATATAATTTTTACTTAGGCCTTATGTTAATTACTTATATTTGGGCTTTTATGTCCATTTAAGAATAAGTCGGACACAAAATAGGCTTCGTGAAGCAAAAAAAGCAAAAAAATATTTGTGGTCTGAAAAAAAATCAAGATTTATTCAGACAGAAAAAGTTAATTAGTGTTTAGAAAAAAACATCTCTCTTCTCTATCACTCGAGATGAAACCTAAAACCAGAATTTGATCTCATTATTTTCTGTCTGTAAAAAGGTTGATTCTGATATCCCGATAAACAAATACTATTTAAGGTCTCATATTGATCATCCCAAACTCCGATCTATTGGTGAATGAGCTAGATCAATCCAGCGTCTGCCGACAGGAGATTTTTTTTGGATCAGATCTCGTGATAAAAATAGATCTCCAGCTCAAACATTTCTCTATTCTAATAGGTAAGTGTGCTGCTTGATTTTAAGTTTCTAGTCTGGTAATAAGAATAATTGGTTATCTTACTCTGTTTACGATATACATTTGAAATAAGGGATATAGTTGTTTCGTTGAATTAATGGTATGTTTGATTTCGATATTAATTTTAGCTACAACGTTTTTGAACATTTGTTTCTGATGTTTTAAGGAGCTACATAATGCAAAAAAAAACAATATCAATTGACATTAGTCTTTCTTTTGTTTTGGAAAATTGCAAATATAGATTCTACTATATCCGAGCCTAAAACAGAACAACTGAAATTTGTTTTAATTTGAGTCAACTAAGTTTTAAATTGGGCTTTCTTAAACACATTAAAGTCCATCCGATTACTAACTATATTTTTGGTAGGAAAATAAGTAGTTAGGATAACGACTAATACTACACCTAATATTGTATCTCTTGAATCAGCCAGGCGGATCTGTTCAATTAGGGTTCTCAGATAGTTTCAGAAATAATCTGCGTTGCACTATATCACAGGTACCTATGAGTTCAAGTGATCTTGTTTTAAGACATTCTTCTTATTTTCATGTTTGTAATTTTAACAATTCTATATCAATCTTATAATACCAGAAACGTTGTTATAATTGAATGGAGACGCAAGAGTTACAGCAGCAGAGCCTACGGTGGAAGACAATTTCAAGCATACTCAAGAGAGGAATATCTTGTTCAGTTACAAAATCATTCTATGGTTTTCCCTTTCTTTAAGGTAAAGTAAAATTGGTAGACAAAAAGAGTTGCTTTTTAATCTGTCAGCTATATTGAAACGCCTTTATTAGTTGGATTAAATGCTTAGGGGTAATCAGGGTGTGTCATGATTTGCTCATGTATATTTATTACACAAACGTAGAGAAGGTCATGTATTGTATACAGTCATCATTAATTATATACTTCAATTTAAAATGGTAACAATAGTTTTGATCTTGCGGTATGTTAATAACTACAGGTTGATAATACTCTGATCCAGTACGGTGGAAAACGTTTCGAGAGTACGTATTCATGATCGGTGATGACACTACTTTCGGACATCTGGAAAGATAGCTCAATTTCACAGTTCATATAACACAAAGTAAGTAACACCTCTGAAGCTTAGATGTTAGACTTAGAATGGTTAGTTCTATGGTTGCCGCTATTGATAGATACTGATAAAGTAATACTTGAATCTTATATAGTTTATCTGCTGCTTCGTGTATGAAATAGAACAACAATAGGCGCTTAGCGTGTGTCTCGAAATAGTTTATTATATGCTGAAAGTTTTTCCACAAAGTAAAAACATTTATTAGTTGACGGCAATCACACACGCAAAGGTGTGAAAGTAAAATACTGTCTCTTCAAAAAAACAACCTTAAAAGTCTTGAAACAAAGAAAAAAATCAGAGATTATCAAAAATCTCCTTAAACACAATATTTTTGGTCTGTTTCTGAGGCTTTCCATCCTCATCAACAATCAAAATTTTCAAACCTTTTTTGGATGTGACTCTAAATATAGCAACATATAGCTGCCCGTAAGAGAAGACTGGTCTAGGTAGAAATATACCAACTTGTGAGAGAGATTGCCCCTGGCTCTTATTAATGGTCATAGCAAAAGCCACAGAAATTGGAAGCTGCATTCTTCGCATCTTGAATGGCAACTTCTTGTCCGAGGGTGTTATGGACAATCTTGGAAGCAGTATAACCTTCCCAACTTCTCTTTCCGTAATAACTCTGGCCTTCACACAAAAATCATACATGTCTATAATCTGCAACCTTGTCCCATTCATCAATCTTTCGTCATGATCAATATTCCTCAACAACATCACAGGGCATCCTATCTTCAACCGAATATTGTGATTTGGCAAACCTGATGCTTTGATAGTATTCAGAAAGTCTGGAGTGAGAGCCTGATCATTAACAGACCCTGTATCAGATGGATCAATACTATCAGAGCTTAAACATATTTTCTCTTCACCTGAAATATTCATCAAAAATGTAGTTAATAATAGTTTTTAAACATACAACTGTAAACGAAGTATAGAAATAGTTATTTAGTTACCATCAAGTTCATCCAACATATGCTGGTTAATCTTGTTCACATCCTCATTTGTAGGGCATATAATAGCTCTTTGTTGAAAAAATTGAGGGTCATTCTTCTGTTTTAGAGCTGCTGCATCTCCATATATCTCTTTGCTTATTGCTGCTATTGGATCATCCGAATCTGTAATTAAAAACTCATCTGGTATAGTTATTAGTGCTTCACCATCGTTAGCATCACCAGCTAATCCATCTCCCACATCCAATATCCACTGAGAAAACACTTCCAATTCTCTTAACTCTTCGGCAGTCATATCAGTAGAAAGCAGCCTCATATTCTTTGTAAGCTTAAGCACCTTGCAATGTTTCCAGAGATACGATGAATTTAGAGACTCCATTGTTATTTCAGTCCTTGATGCACTGTGAATGACAGGCAATATTTGTCTAAAATCTCCACCAAACACTACAACTTTTCCTGCAAACGGCTTCTTCTCTGAACTTCTCATAATGTTTGCTAAACTCCTATCCAGTGACTCAAAACAATGTCTACTCATCATTGGTGCTTCATCCCAAATGATAAGAGAAGCTTCTTTCACCAAATCAGCAGCATCAGTCCTTGGTGTCAGATTGCACAGGGAAAAATCATCAGGATGGTATGCCGAATTTTGAATGTGCAGTTCTTCCTCCTTGTAACAAAAGTGAAGCAATACCACTTGAAGCAACATTCAAAACAATCTCTCCCCTTGATCTAATAGCAGCAGATAATAACCTCCACAAGAACGTTTTCCCCGTTCCACCAAACCCATAAACAAAGAAAACTCCACCTTCTTTTTCCAAAACAGCTTCCATGATCTCTTCATATATCTTCTTTTGCTCGTCCGTCAATTTCAAAAAATCCCTATCATGCGTGTTTCTTAATTCTTCTCTGTCATATCTCCTCTCATCCATTATCAACACATTTTGAGACGCATTGATGTCAGAGAAGGGTTTTGGCATTGTCTTCCATGCTTCTAACGAAGTTCCATTACTTCTGAGGATCTTCTCAATCTCAATAAGGGCACCTTCTTTTTTTTTCAGCATCAGTAAGACACAAACCTGTTTTTAAAAGGTAAAAAAAAATGATAATCACTTAAATGTAGAAACTAAAAAGCAATAAAAAATGTTTTAGTTCAGGTACCTGGTCTTTTAAAATGGTTTCTTTAATTATACTGAATATCTTCAGAAAGAATCTCCCATGTCTCCTCCCAGACACGTTCTGGCTTTGATAAACTATTGGACATAAGCATGACTGTAAAAGAATGTCGCATGTAGGAAGCAGAATTTGAGAAGCTGGTCCTTATTATGTCATCAATATATTCTTGATCATCTGCTAATAAACCCCGTGCAAAACAGGCCTCTTTGTAAGTCGGGTAAAGGACATTGTTATACCTTTTGATGTCATCAAAGCATGTCGGTCCTCGAACAATATTCAGCAAAACACGAAGATAGTAAGCTTCTTCTATATTACGTGGTGCATAGTTAATTCTTCCTATGCTGAAACCTCGTTTCCTGTCTTTCCACTTCCTATCCTTTTTATCCCAAATAAATCTTGTTGGAATTTCAGCTAAAGTAAGCTTCCTAGCGACTTCACTCACCTTGTTCAGCTCAAACCAACCCATGAACATTGTGTTTTGAATCACCACACGACTTGTTATCTCCTCAAATGTGTCATCATCTTTGAATACAATGATTTGCTTCCCTGGTAAATGGAATGAAATCTTCTCCACTGGTATGGATCTGTAATGAATGGGAAACTTCAAAACTCTCTATGCACCTTCACATGCAGATACATATCTGTGGAAAAAAAATGAATGGACCATAAATAGACACGAAATCATAGTTATTAGTACTGGGTCCAAATAAAAATTTATTTAACTAATTACCTGCCCTTGAAAAAGTCTTTAATCTCATTTTTTTTCTCTTCCTTTGGTTTCTGGTTGTTCTCATTGACCTCCACAGCTCCTTTGTTTGGCGGCTCAACAGTTACAGTTATCTTGTCCTGGCCCTTATTGATATACTTGAATAAGTATTTGATAGACCCTGATTGGTTGCACCACTCTACATTAATATGAGCTCCATATCGAAGTAACAGATCCTTGTTATAGGGTATGACATATCTGTTGTCACACTTGAACCCATTTTTATCAACAAAACGATCATTGTCCCTTCTCCTGTAGACTGGGAATCCTTCTTTGTTTACTGTCGTTTGGTCAGCATGTGCTTTTGGAAATAGCTTAGAACATTTGCCATTCTCCATGCATGGTGAATTCGGATTAACAACTCCACAAGGACCATGAATCATGGTATCTTTCACCACCTCATAAAGTGCTGGCTCTGTCAATTTGTCTGGAATCTCTGCAGAAATGATCTTGTCGATGTGGTCAGTAGTAGGAAACTTAGCACTGGGATGCATGAATAACAGTATATGAGAATGGGGCAGCCCACGCTTCTCGAACTCCACAGTATACATGGCTGCATATTAAGGCAAAAATTAGTAGGATCTAGATAACTTATTACTATAAGAAAGTAAACACACTTGATGAAAAAACTTACATGCAACTGTTTTCCCTAAGATCTCATTAACAGTTAAATCCTCCATCAGTGATTCCAACTTCATTTTGAAAATTCGGCAAGCAATATCGGGCCTGTCTTATGTCCTCAGTTTCCGTTGAGACAAATATCTAGTAATCTCCGGCCATTTAGGATTGCATGTAAATGTGATGAAAAGATCTGGAAAACCAAAATGTCTGCAAATGGCCATTGCATCTAGGTAGTTATTCTTCATGTACCTTGGTCCTCCAGTAAAAGAAGCTGGCAGAAAGAATCGTTGTCCCTGCTCACTCATATCTTTTTTTCCTTGGTTCTCTGCCTGCTTTATCGAGTCATAACCGTCAGACCTCAAACATGTCTGATTCTGCCTCAAATAACTTAACCTGTTTGTCTCAATGGTAGTGAAGGCATCAACCAAAAATTGTTGAAACAATCTTTTTGAGTGCAACAAAATGTGACACTCGCCATCTCTCTCAAACATACGAAATGCAAACCATTGTCTCATGCTAATGTTGTCCCTCTTCAGCTTCTCTGTTGCTGGTGTAGCTCTTTTTTTTATTCCCAGTCTGAAACCATCCTCGCCATAACAAAAAATGAGAGGATACTGAAGTGCAAGATAAGACGGATGTATCTCACTAATCCTCTTAAGCCAACCTGTTTGTTTCTCTTGCAAAACAATATCACGCTTGTCCATCTCTAAATTAAAATCACCAGGGATCAAAGCAGCAACTTCAGACGCTGTTGGAGTATCATATGTCCTTCCATCTTTCTCACGACTGCTCACAATCCTCATATGGAATTTCTCAGCTCCAGAACTTCCAAACCGTTCACGAGCAGACCGAAACTGCTTCACATAAGGATTAACTTCGTCCAGCATCTCTATAAGTAGCTCAATAATCTGCTTTCTCAGATTATGTTTTTTTGTCTGCACCTTTCTTGTACTTGCTGATTATATAAACATCAGAAAATTAATCAGTTAATCTCTGTTTCCAAAAAAAATGAGGTATCAGAAATATAGGTTTATACCTCATAACAGAATCTCTATCATCCACCTCATTTTCAGTGTCAACAATGTACAGCTGAGAAAACTTAGCTGAATCACCTTCTTCTGGTTTCATACTACCCATCAAGTGCATGTTTTCCCCTTGTAGTTAAAAAGGCTGTGGTCCATGTCCTTTTGTCAGTGATCGATCATCTTTTCCACCAAGAGAAGTAAAAGCGAAAAGCATATTAATTGCTCTAAAATTTTTTTGAAAATACTTGCTCATTTCATCATCTCCGAAAAGTAGCTTACGTATAATCAATGGGCTTTCTTTTAGAAGAGGTAACTTAACTTGTCCCTGACCACAACAAAGAGAGAAAACAGGATCCTTCCTTGATTTTTTCTTCCGGTCAAGTCGCTCACCGTACCACATTTTTGCTTTACAGTAGCTACACTTGAAAGTAGAATTACCCTCGTCCAAATACTCTACACAATATATAGTAGTGACGGTTAAAGTAGGAACAAAATAAGGTTCACTCTGTTACGATTAATACACTCACCAACAGTTTTCGGTACCGAGCATTGTTTGCTCTGTATTTTTTTGGTTTTCCCCTTGTTTTCACATATTTTTCTAATCCTTGTCATCATAGAGTCAATTTCTGCTTTCTCTGTTGCAGCATCTCTAAATAATGATTGAACACAGTCGGAATTATTAGATATGACATCACTCTCTTGACTACTTAAGTCGTAAGATTGATCTTCTTGATCTTCAGATGGCACTGCAACATTATAATTAAAGCTTTCATCACATTTTTTATAATCTACGTTAGTTAATATAATAGAAAATTGTTTGCTTGTATATACCTTTATTGGTGTCTAAATTAGCTGAAGCATACCCAATCTGGGATGGACACTAAATTCTGGACTTATTAGTTGCATTTACTACTGCCGTCTGCCTTAGTTTAGGAGTAGAATGGGCTCCCACTTTTCTTAAAACATTATTGTGATTATAAATGCCAAAATTTAACACTGCATTTCTCTGTGATGTTTTATCTGTAATTGTATTGCAAAAAACAAACAAATGATATACACATAAGTATTATTAGAGGATATCAGTTTAGATGGATTTGGTTGATCTAAGTTGCTAAATGTTATTTTCTTACTTTTGCAGTGTGAAGATTTTGCATTGGATTTAAGACCAACTGTTGACTGGTGAGCCAATGAAGGCATATTCTGAGATAGTTTTCGAAGATCTCCTCCCATCCTTCCAAAAATTAAGGTCAGTGGTATGTTTGTGGTTGTTCTCCGAGTTCCAGAATAAGGATTATGATTTATCTTCTTCGTATTAAACACAATTCCATGATTGGACACCCCTAGGATTCCAGCTTGCGTTTTGTTGGTTGCTATGAATCATAAACAATAAACTTTTGTTGATATTTAAGATAATGTGTAGTCGAAAATTTCTATATATCGGATATAACTGATCTTACAAAAAATTTGGTTGCTCAGCTTGTTTCTCTTCGTAGCTGAAACATTGTTGACACTGGGATTATCTGTAACATAAATATATAAGAGCTAACCATACTTGATTCAATATTAATAATAAATAGTACTTACTATTGTAGTGAAAATCTGTTGGCAGAAGTACGGTTGGGGACCGATGCACAGACCAGGTCGAATCCCTATTGACAGGTAAGTTTGTCACATCCCTTAGGACACTGCTTGAATTTAATGGTTGTCTAGGCATGATAGTAGGTGTATGCATCACTGCGTTTGGATTTTCAGAATCATCAAAACTGATGTCCCTCTTTCTTTTTTGCTGTCTATTGTCTTCTGTCATCTCCTTCATTATCATTTGTGTTTGATTTCTTTAGTCTTCCATGTGAAAGGGTAAAATGAATAACACAGTCCACGTAACAGTATTTGGATATGTAGTTTTTATTGTTTGGATTCTGTGAAGATTCATTATAGAAATAGGGCTTTTAAAAAAAAATCATTTTATTTTTGATTTAAAATATAGATTTAAGACTATTTTTATGAGTTCTACTCAATCACACGCTGAATTTATCCTATTAAACTCTTAATTCTTTTTACTTATACAAATAGATGTAGGACTATTTTTTTGTGTCTGGATGATTATGAATACATCATATTAAACTCATCTATACACTGATGTATTATTTAATCTGCCACGGTAACCAAACTATAGTAAACCATATCAACACGGCGGTGACAAAGATTTAACCTTGTATTACATATTTAGATATAATAAAAGGTATATTATTTTAATGTATAATTTTATACTATCTAATCATTTTTATAGTTTAAAACATCAAGTAAACTCACGAAAGATAAAATGAAGAGAATATTAGATCAAAACATTTATTATTATAAAAACAAAACAAAGCAACAGTGAAAAATCTATGAATGAAATCATGATAATTATTCATGTTATCCAATCAGAAACAAAAAACAAATGAGATTTGGTGTTTTTAAACAAAATACCAAACACTTATTCCTCTAAAACCAAAAAATAAATGATTTCAAATTCATAGTTCTTCAAGATCTTGATCTCTTGACATCTCATATCTTCTCAACCTTGACACTTTTAGAGCAAAGCTTTTTTGAGGTGGAGGTCAGCTCAGGAACCTGATATTTTTCTTTATTTGAACGCTTAGAAGTTGGTGTTCGTAGAGACGCAGAACTTTCGTCACCGTCAGCAAGGAAATATGTCTAGAAAAAATTATAAATAAAGTTGTTTATACACTCTTCAAACAAACATAAATTTTCGTAAATCAATTAAATAAAGTAAGTACCTCATCACCAGGGAGGCTGATTTCTGGTATAGACTTAGTCTCTGATTGTGAATCAACCATAAGCATGTTGCTGACAGACCAAACTTTTGAAACCTTGTAACTTTCAGCTCCATAAGCAACGTTATTTTTTTCAATGCACACACCAAACTTGAATGTTTTTCCAACAACATCTTTAAGCGATTGAGGCAACAGTTCAGGATCTTCAATCTATAAAAAACATTAACCAATTTAGCTCATATAAAATCTTTACTTTAAATCAGTTCCATTTTACCTCGTTGAGTGATCCTTTTAGAATTTTGGCGGCACTTTCTGCCATGATTCCATTTGCAATGGTATCAAGGAGCATGAATTTGGTGGTTGCTGTATCATCTTTAAGAAGGAAGTGAACCTTAAACCTGAAAAGATCATATAAAGAGAAAAATATATAAACTGGTTTTATCAAAAAACAGTATAGCAATATATCAGAATGAAATATAATAGATTTACATACTTAGGAGTAACATTAGTAACATTTGCATTGCATTTTTCACACCAAAAGATAGGGGATGACAACTCCTTCCCAGATGTTATGTATATTTGATGAACCTTAAATGTCTTTGTGTTGCATAGGTCACATCCAAAATAGTACCAACCGAAATCAGTATCTATACCATAGATAGTGCATACAACCTTACATTTCCCAGCCTAAGTAGATATATTTGATAATAAAAATTAAATTGTTTTCTTCATAAAATTTTACACACATGCAATAATCAATATATTAATAAACCTGTGTAGAAGCCAATAGTTCAGCCACAGTTTAATCATCATACTCATCCCAGGCAGCAAGTGTGATAACCTTCTTCTCGTGACGAACCATCTGTTTGTCCGAATCTCCAGATTCAGTAATTGACATATTTTCTGGATCACGCTTAAAACTGGATGGTATTGACACACAATTACAATATGGTAATAAACTGACGACAACTAAATATACGATATGTTAAAAGATTGAATATATTAAAATAACTCACATTTCTTTCAAAGTATCAGACTCATCAATTGGTGGATCGATGAGCAACTGAGAAGTATCAAAAGCGTTTGAAATTTGGAGTTTATTTACAAAAAAAAAAAAGTTATAAGTCAAATACATAAATTAACTATTCTAATCACATTAATCAAATATATAGAATAAGTTTAGTAAAGAATATATACTTCTAAATGATCCAATTTTGGCAAATCGGATCAAACACACAACCACTCCCAACTGTGCTTCTTCTATATAGGATTCCAAAGTATCAGCAAAGCTTCCCCAAAGACAGCATGGAATGCGCTCATCACTAAAAAAATCAGTAGATCAGGTTGCAATACAAAAATACAAATTATTCCAACTATTTTAATGAAATATGTACTTAATGTCTCTTAAGGTGAATTCAATTTTCTTTCTTTCTTTCTTTCCCACCACTACACTGCAGAGTCACCTTTTCTCCAATTTCTATGGCTTGCCCCACAACATCTACAAAATTCAATGCAACCGTTATAAACATAAAAAAAAAGATCAAACAAACTCTAAAATAACATATTTTCAGATTTGAGATTATTTTCAAAAACATACCAATCAACAGATTGTTGTCTAGCTCTCCACTCAATATTTTTTCAAACTCCACTAAATCCAGGAACATGTCGATATTATTGTATTCATATGGCTCAATGGAGGTGAACTTCATGAACGACAGTTTGTAAGGATTATTAGTAGGTCGGTATGCACCTCCTGCTGAAGTAACCACAAAATTTTCTAGGTTTTTCCATTCACCCACACGGCATTCGGTTCCCAAACCAAGCAAGTAGTTTTTCTTGCACGTTGCTTGAATTTTGTTTCCCTTTAATAACGCAAAACAGAGTTGTAAAATTTAAAATGGATAGTGATTGTACTACTATAACGGTGCATTGATTGTAGCAATAAAGTTCTTAAAAATAATTTACCTTCTTGTCAGCAAAAATGATTTCCATGGTCTCACCAAAGTTGCTCTGTTGTTTCCAGGTATGAAGGACTTTGACTTGGACCCACCATTCTGGTTTGAACGGCCTGATATCAGACAGGTATGATAGTTTTGGTGTAGCCTTCATATCTCTAGCTTTTATTTATTTCAAGATGTAGGTGTTTGGGAAAAATATCCAAGGCTAGAGTTTCCTCCAGCCTCCGAAGGGGCCTCGACTTCC
>OVBX01002874.1:0-18548 GCA_900406325.1 Erucastrum elatum | reverse complement strand
CAGATATGGCAAGCATGTCTCTACGGCATTTGGAATGAGCGGAACTCTCGTTTTCATCTGGGAATTACTGCACCTCCTTCAAAAATCTCTGCAGCTGCAGTTCACTTGATAAGGTCTAAGGCTACTGCCCTGAAAAATTCTGGGAAAAATTTGGGAATTGAACTTCTCTCTTTTTGGTCTCGTGTCTAATGGGACTCTTTCTTTTATGTGTTTTCCGTTGAAGTTCTTTCAATGTGACTTCCTCCCCCCTTTCCTCTCTTTTTTTTAAAAGCTGTAACATTTGTTTCCCTTCTTTGTGTATCTCTGTACTTTCTTTTAATATGAAGGCCCTTTAAAAAAAAAAAAAAAAAAACTCATAATTAGTATTGTCTAGTAAGAAATAATAAAATGGGGGAAATAATTTGCAATTTTTTTCACGTTTAAATTATTGACGTCCACTAATGGCTAATCAACCAAAAAAGGAGGGTAGACTTCGAATCTGATTTTTTTACAAACCTCGTTATTAAAGGACGTGGTGCATGCATTGTTAGCAAAATCATCCTTTATCAAGAAAAAAGTGATATAAATTCATAACGTGTATCAGGGTTGGATCATTGCCTTATGTAATCGTATTCTGTAAGAACACATTCAGGAAAATAACCATGGATATTGCACGAGTTCATCCGAGTGTTTTCAAATCATCATTCATGATCTAGCGTTTGTGTAGAATTTTTGGGAAATGCGGCTAGAAATAAAATACGCAACCAGAAAAGATGTAATATAAAATTGAATATGGTAATGATAAGGGAATCTCCAGCTTCACTCTATATCTCAATTTAAAATAGAGTTTAGTGTAAAATTGCTATAATTGTACTCTATTTTTTACTCTATAATAATGTAAAAAAATTGTTTACTCAATATATATATATATATGTAAATAGTAAGATGTTTTTTTGTTCATCGCTCTATTTTTCACTTTAAAATAGAGTACTATTAAAATAGATATGATTAGAATATTATTAGAATATATCATAATTTTATTATAGAATCACTCTATTTTAAAGTAAAAAATAAAGTAAACCATTAGAGATGATCTAATTGTAGAGTTCCATTTCTGACGCTCTAGAGACCTCCGAATACTTCTGTAGAAATTTATGTAAACTGAAGTCTAAACTACCCGTTATTATCATGACTAATACATGCGTCCAAACAACAACTTTAAGATGAAACAGATATGTAAATATATATATATATATATATATATATATATATATATATATATATATCACTATAGGCGTCTTACGATATTTTTCTTAGTTTAGTTATTTTTATAATGAGGCGTCCATATTTGAATTCTGCACCACAATGGTTTGGCTAATTCCGTAGACAATTCATGGTGATTACATGTAAATGTACAATAGATATCCGACTCAAAAGTAAAAATTGATTTGCATTGTAAATTAGTGTCAACGAAAGACCTGAGCTCTGCATATGAATCAATTCATCATATATATAATTTTTTTTTATCAACTCATATTCATATATATAGTTTATGTTCTACATTATATATCTTTGATATTATTGTTCGTATAGTCTAATATATATAGATTGCTTAAATTCTCAAAGAGTTGACTCCGAGCCAAGATTGTATTATGTTCGTAATTTCGTAAACAATTATTTCTCTTATCTCCACTAATAAGAATGTACTAATCAAATAGATTAGGGTGAGGATGAAGCAGCTGATGCATTAGTAAGAATATCACAACTGTTATGGAGGCAGCTCTGTGCCGTCACTCACCAGCTTATTCTTATCTCTTCTTTGTCATCATTGCCGATCAATTATTTATTATTAGTCAACCACACTATCTCCTACGTTCACAGAAATGATTAAGAAAATATAAATTGTAAGCGTTAAAGGTTCTTTTTGGGCTCTAAACTCTGTAAAATAATCCAATCGCATTGACGATAAGACAGAACAATGTACCAAGTTTCAAACTGATTACATGATTTCAATAGAACAAAGTTACAAACCAATAACTAATAACTAGTTTATAAAGCTAAATTCAAAAAAAAATTAACTAGTTTACCAATGGTCTGCGAACCATGAGTGTGAACAAAAAACCAGAATGGTCAACAAAAACAGTTCTGACCATTGACACAAATGGTACTACGACACGTGTTTTGAACCAGAAAACATGGCAAGCCACTCACTGTTTCTAGTACACGCGTCGTCTGGGCATTAGCATCACGTCATCTCTCGACGACTGACAGGTTACATCAAATCGCACTACAAAAATTAACTACACTTGTTTTACTGTACATACATTAAAATTTACGGCGTAAACAGAATTAGATACTAATTCAGAATGCAAAATTATATTGGAACACAATTATATTTAAATTTACTTACAAATCTTATTTTTCCTGTTTTTTTTGCTAAGAATGTAAATATCATAGAATGATAAGAGATTGTTTTAGGAAATCTTTACAAAAGAGGCTCTGGCAAAAAAAAATGTAAAAAACATAGCAACTTTGACTATAACAGTAAGAAATCTTATTTTTTTTTCTAATAGCATCCGCATTGAGCGTTTATAATTCGGATTCACATCATTCCAAAAGAAAAATATTATTATATTCTCAGTTCTATGAATTCGTCTTTTGCAGGTTCGGTGGGAAGATCCGGATATCACTATTTCGCCATGCGATAGCTCGAGATTTGCGGTTATTATTATTTATTAAATCAAACAGTAAAAAAAGAAAAATAATTAATATTATATTTGTTGAAATCCGAATTCGGTGAGTTTACTAATGGTGATGGTCTAAATACATACCTTAGAGTTAGGCCACAGAACAATATGATTCAACCAGTAGGGATTTTCACTACTACTAACGTATACGATGCGGTCTGAAACGTTACAAGTCAGGACCAATCTAAAAATTTACAATCAACAAATTCGACAATCATGTGCCATTCACTTAGAATTTATGTTTTACATGAAAAAAATAATTTCTTTTACTAAGTAGGAGTTTTATTAGGAGTTTAAAAAATGTTTTGACAATTTTAAGTATATTTAAAATCAAATATATAATTTATTTACTCATTTTATTTTATTTTAGTTACTTTACAATTTATTTTTTTTTGATAAAATTTCACAACTCAACTATTTTGACTATTTAGAATATCTCGGATATATGATAAAAAATTCAAAGTAATCTTCACGTAGAAGTACATCCCATAGATACTTATCTTTTCAAGTATTCAAATAAAATATAAAGAATTAATTTATATTCACATGGTCAAGTAAAATATAAAGACATCTTCATCTCCACTCTATTTTTCTTTCAAATAGAGTAAAAGTGAATATGAAGTAAATATTGCTCGAAACCAACTTTATATTTCACTCTATAATGAAGTTTACTCTATAATGAAGTTTACTCCATAAATAGGATAGTCTATTTTTTGTTTGTTCATCACTCCACTATAGAATTATAAATGAAATAGGGTTTGAACATATTTACTCTATAATTTATTTTTACTCCATTTAAAGAAAAAAAATAAAATTTTACATTAAAGATGTTTTGGCGCAGTGTTTTTAAATCTAAATTGATTAACTCCCTAAAATTTGTGTACCAGTAAACCACCACCACTTTGTACTTCAATTTTTTTTATATTTAATTAGAGAATAAAACAAAGTATCCTACGACATCAGACTTTTAGAATTAGACAAGGAATGAATTATTTAGTTATGTTTAATTGTATTCAACTTATGAAAATGTAAAATAATACTATTATGTCCATGATTCAGATATGCGGTAACTTTAACGAGTAGGCTTTGTTGTATTACTTCTTTTATTGAAAAAAAAAGATGGTGGATTGTAATGTTATTTGAGAGTTATTTTATATTATTCAAGTCAAATTTCTCGAAAAATATTTTGCATGTAAAAGGGAAATATCTTTTTTTTTTGAACTACAAAAGGGAAATATCGAAATGATCAAAAATGCAGAATACGAAAATAATATGAATAAAAAACGGGAAACAGTGTGAGGAGACCACCTCCACTATATAAAGAGAGCCAAGCTGCTGATGATAAAGCATCACCGGTGAGGCTGAGAGTAAAATCTACTACAAAAAAAAACTGAGTGTCCTCCACAAAAAATAAGATATTCTCATCTGCTTTCCCCCGCTTCTGCGATCCCTTTTTGTTAATCATCTGTTTTTCAAAAAGAAAAGTCGGTTTCTGGGTTTATAGGTATTTTCAGAAAGAAATCGTTTTTAAAAAATTTCTTCTGAATTTATCTTTTTATTTTTCATAGATTTAGTCGAGGGTAATTTTTTGTTCCCTCTGGATCACAGGTTGCTTATTTCAAACCTTTTAGATCCATTTTTATTTTTCTCGATTTTTTTTCGGATTCAATTATTACTTCTCTTTCAAAATTTTAAGACATCTACTTGTTGTTATGGAAGCTGTTATGAATTTGAACAGTATCAGAACGTTTCAACAACAACCAGATACGTATGGTGGTGGTGGTGAACTCATGGAAGCGCTTCTACCTTTTTTCAAAAGCGTTTCCGACTCTCCTTCCGCGTCTGCGTTCATTAATCCTGCAGCGTCTGCGTTCCCTCTTCCTACCTTCCCCGGATACTACCCCGAACACTATCTCACCCAACCGTTTTCGTTCGGGTCGGATCTTCATCAAACCGGGTCACTAATCGGGCTCAACAACCTCTCCTCATCCCAAATCCACCAGATCCAATCTCAGATCCACGGCAACCATCATCCTCTTCCTCCCACCAGATCCAATCTCAGCCCCAAGCCGTTACTCATGAAACAACCTGGACTCGCCGGCTTCGCCTACGGTGCTCCGCCGAAGCCGGCGAAGCTCTACAGAGGCGTGAGGCAGCGCCACTGGGGAAAATGGGTGGCGGAGATCCGTCTGCCGAGGAACCGGACTCGTCTCTGGCTCGGGACCTTCGACACGGCGGAGGAAGCTGCGTTGGCCTACGATACGGCGGCGTATAAGCTGCGCGGCGATTTCGCCCGGCTTAACTTCCCTAACCTGCGCCACGACGGATCTCACATTGGAGGCGAGTTCGGTGAGTATAAGGCTCTTCACTCTACCGTCGACGCCAAGCTCGAGGCTATCTGTAAGAGTATGGCGGAGACGGAGAAACCGGAGAAGAAGACGAAGAAAGCGTCGAAGAAACTTGCATCGTCGACGGTGGCGCAGAAGGAAGCTGAGACGGTTAAGGCGGAGGAGAATTCGAATTCGAATTCGATCGGTGATTCTCTACCGATGACGGAGTTTGTTGAGTCCGCCGGATCTTCGCCGTTGTCGGAGTTGACGTTCGCCGACGCGGAGGAGCAGCCGCAGTGGAACGAGACCTTCGCGTTGGAGAAGTATCCGTCGTACGAGATCGATTGGGATTCGATTCTGGCTTGATCAGTTCGTTTGTGTAATTTGGTGGGAGGTTAGGGGTAGATTAGTAATTTGGTGGAAGGTTAGGGGTGTATAATAGTAAATTAGAAGCTTCCTGCAATGGAGTTTTTGGAAATTGCAGAGAGAGGCTACTAGAGTAATTAAGATTATGTTAATATTTATGTATTTGTGTTAATCTCTGTGTCGGTCCAGCTGCGGTTTTTTGTCATGCTCGACCATGCCACAGAGTGTAATCTTTTTTTTTCCTTGGGTCTAATGTACTTTCTAGATATCATTTTCTTTTATGCGATATTTTTAGTATTTTTTGTAGTAAAATGAAATTGTCGCAGCGATACTTAAATTGCATTTACATAACTTTGCAAGCTAGTAATGTTAAACATATATGCTCCGTTTGTTTGAAGATGGGGTATGTTGCTTCTTAAGCAAGAGCTTTGGGGTAAGATAGTTTTAAACGATACAGTCAACCGGTTTTCGGAGACGGCAAATATCGTGATGATGTGGCGAGCTTTCGTTGTCTCTGTTTAGGTATTGCATTTGGTCATCGACCACATCCCAATGCCAAGTCAAGATCCCTTTTTGTCAACGTTTGGTCATCGATTATTTAAATAAATTTTTGTATTTAAGAAAAAATTGTCTTCTGTATTTGCCAACTGTCTACATGCAAAATGTAATCTTTCGAATGATGTAACGCTTTTACAAGAATCCACATAACGGATACACAGTTCAACCCCTTACACGTTTCTTTTTACCCGTATCTTGTAGTCACATTTATTTTGGGATTGTTCTCGAACGAGATAAATTTTGCAAGAAACCAAAATTGTCATTTGTCAGTTATGTATAGTCTTGGCCGTTTCAGTCCACAAATGGTGAAGTTTCGCGTGTTGTGAAGCATTAGCCGGCCATGCCGCAACTTTCGTGCAGCATCTTCTATCATGTATCTACTTACTCAAACTTGATACAATGTTTGAATTCGCAATAAGAAAATCAGGAAAACCAATTATTCGATTCAGTCACTATAGTGAAGTAGAAAATGACAAAGTCGAAAGCAATATGATCAAATATTCATCACTCATTTTTAGAAAAGTAGATACGGTTTGTATCGAATATTTATCATAGTTAAGCCAACTATACGAAAATATATTTGTATACGAAAACTAGAATATAATTTTTTTAATTATCATTTTGAACAAAACACAATAATCTCGAATTGTTTATGCGATGGCACGTCAATCAAACTGTATCGTTTTGTTCATGTTTTTATCTTCTAGATTTTGTTCTCTTTCAAAATTCCAACAATCTATTTTTTTTACGCATTTAAGCTAGTAGAATTTAGAAGTAGTAGTAGTTTATAAGATAGAAGAATCCCAAATTAGTTGAATTCCAAATTACGCAAAGGAAGCATAAAGCTGGAAAGTTTAAAAGGCACACAACATCAGAGGAGCCCACCAAAGATTATGTTCACACTCCATTTCTCGCCTCTTTCACATGCATGTCCAACTATGTTTCCTATAAAAATAGTTGTATTTAAAACATTGCATTTAATTCTCTAACACCCATTATTCTCTTATTATAGTTGACGTGTGATGTTGAATAAAAACTAATTCTGAGTAGTTTTATGCAGGACTGGTTGTATGATCAGTTTCTAGTATATAGAATTTAACTTAAGAAAACAATTCAATGATTTTGTTAACTCTTGAAACCAGTACATTCAACTATTACAAACTGAACATACGCCAGATTAATCTTGAATCTAATACAAGGCCCTTATAATGAAACAGAACCAACTATAAACATTTTATTGGTGATCTAGAGTATAAATAAATAAAAAGAGCACCAGTTTCTGCCACTATTCAAAATCAGTCTTCTAACACTTGTAGATTTCAGCTACTTGAAACGAATCAATGTATCAATGATTTCGGTTTGCAAATGATAAACCCACATTTGTTGGACTTAATGATTTTACAATCTATAGGAAAGTACATTGCTCGGAGGGAGAGATCAATTATAAACTTCTTACTATAGCACAAACTCTGATGCGAAAGTGCGGCTTAATCAATGGGACTTCCTATACCCATCAATGATCTTCTTCTGGTGGCTACCCTGCAGATTTGTTGGTTTGTTTCCCTTCAAGAACCCACTTAGCTCTTACCCCAAAGCCTATTTGTAGCCCATCTTGTCTCTCCAACTCCACCAACCATCGCCAAGCAAGCAATTAAAAATTAAGCAAATTCAAATGGGGGTCGAGTCTACTTGATCCGGGTTCAATTCCATTAAGGCCCGTTAAAATCGTTCCCGGAGTATGGTAAACTAAATCACATTTCCTGAAGAGTTCAAAGTTAGCTGTCGTTCAACTTTTCAATATCCGTATCGAACTTCCCAGAACAATAAAGTGGTCAAGATTTGAACTGATACACGAACACGTTGTTTGTTTAATACAGTATACAAAATGTTTTTGTAGCCATTGGGTGGTATCATCACCATCACGATCAAACGAATTTTTATTTGATTAGGACACTAGTAAAATTTCTGAACATTGTTTTATAAAGTTGCAAAAGGTGATAGAGTGCGGATCGAAAGAGATTACGTGTTAGTTTCGGTAAACCATAAATTAGTCCCGTTTTATAAAACAAATTTTGGTCCTAACGTACACTCAAATAAAAATTATTTGTAGTTTAAAATAAACAAAGACTAATAAAACGTAACATATCTCACATATTAAAGTTTTGATTAGAAGACTGAACCAACCAAGCATAGCCTATAGGTATGATCAGGGGCGGATCTAGAAAATATTTTAATGTGTGGCACATTATATAATTTTAAATTACATTAAAATATTTTATATTTACAAAATCTTATCATATATTTATGATAATTTTGTAGAGAATAATTCTTTTAGAAAAATCACTTTAAAAAAAACTTGAGTCGAATTAATAAGATAAACATGTTTTTCTGTTAAATACTTTTTATTGGTTATTTTAATATGTTTTAAAAATAAATTTGATAAATTAAAATTTAAATAAAATGTATCTTTTTGAAAAGGTAAAAGCTAATATCAAAGTTTTAGGAAGAAAAATAAATATTTTCTATTAGATAGCAAAAAACATTGAAGAAGAAAGGACTATTAAATAGAAGAGGAAAGGACTATTAAATAAAAAAAAGAAAAAGAAACGTATTTTATAAAAGTATGAGTAAATACAGTAAAGTAAACAAAAATTTGAAAAAAAAACTGCTCAGACTCCTCGAACGTTCGTTGGATGTGGCACCTTTTAGCCATCTAAACCATAAGAGCTGACAGCATCAATCTGTTTCTTTCTTTGTATTAGAGATTTAGTGTGTGGCACGTGACCCACCTCCTCAAAGGGTGGGTCCGCCCCTGGGTATGATTCGATTCTATGAATAATTGCAACCTAAAAGTGTTTAAGTAATACGATTTCATATAAGGGTGGGCAAAATATCCGTAAATTTTGATTCGATTTGTTATTTGTTTCGATCCGATTCAAAAAATCCATATATCCGTATTTTTACAAATCAAAGCAAATACTAAAATTCAATATCCGTCAAAGACGAAGCAAATCACAAATATTAAAATTTTGGAGAGCGGATATCCGATCCGATCCGTCAATATATAAGTACATGTATATCTTGATTATATTTAAAGTTCTAATTGTATAAAATTATATAATTATTATTCTGACATATGATTTGATAAATTTTATTCACATTATTACTTATATAAAAGTAAATATAAAAGGAAGAAATACATTTTATGATAATTATAATTTTTTTCTTTAAGTTTTGTATTATTATAATTGTTATTTTTTCTTTAAAACACATTATTCACATTATTACTCATTCTTTTAATTTTTTTTATCTTATATATCATGTAAAAATATATTATACAAAATAAATCTGCATTGAATTTTTAAGATTATTTTTATTAATCAAAACAGATAAGATATCCGTAAGTATTCGCAAATATCCGCAAATATCTATTTATTTTCCGGATATCCGTTTTTCCGAATATCCATATTTTTCCGAAGCAAAACAAATACAAAAATTAGATATCTGTAGCATACAAAGCAAATCACAAATATCTTAAAAAACCCGGATATCCGATCTATGCCCAGGCCTAATTTCATATTAGTCAGGCTTTCTTTTGTCAAATTTATCATAGACTTTGTTTCAGTTATTAAGATTATGTAAAGCCCAGTTACATAGGTAAATGATATTATATCTAGTTAAAATATGTTTCATTGTGATGAGAGAGCAAAAAGAACTTCAGCTTGCGAAGCTTAGCTTTTTCGAATGGGGCTAGGGCATTTTTTTTGCAGCGACTTTTGTAAGTCCCTTAGATTTTTTTTTTTTTTTTTTTTTTCTGATCGAGTTTAACCAAGGAACATTCCTTAATTAAGAGTTTTTCTCCTCTTTTCTGTCTCGATCTCCGTGTTTCCTCTCTTAAGGGCTGCCTTAGGACTTGGGATAAAGATGCCCTGCCAAAGTCCCACCCACATGATTTCTCAATATTGTCGCTATCAGGCGTACAACTAAATCAAACACTATCTTCATCTAAATTTTTTGTTCTTATAAATATGATCCTTTACATAATTTATCTATCAAGGGATGGCTACTTAAATGTTAAATAAACGATGTTTTCCTAGTGCTAAAGGCCTACCTCTATATTGATGCAACTTATCATGATAACTCATACCTAACTTTTCTTTGCATCCTTTAAATTATTTGATTGTTGGGGTCTGGTAGTTTCTATTTATTTGATTTTTTTTGTCCAAGTGCATGTATATATCATTTCATTCCAGCAAATCTCTACTGTACTTTTTTTTTAAAAAAGGCTTGAACGCAATTAGCGCATCATTGGTAAATTTAAATGAATTAGAGTCAAAGCAGGGAATCGAGCATGCCCCCATATTGTTTGTGTTTTCTAGTCTCTTAAACACTCATCAACAAATCTTACTTGGTTGACTTTGAGTCGACGTTTCAAAACATACCTTAAAAGTTTAGATTATTTGAAAAGTGAAATGATATTAGAGTTGTGACTGCTAATCACAACTCTGTTTTTTTGGTTTTCCTAACATTTTTCTCGCCGGTGATATTCCGATTTTGAGAAGTTACATCAACTCATTTACGTCCCCATGTCGCAATAAATTTGCCATGCACTATTCATATTCTTCCATCACATCATTCTCCTATCACGTCGTTCACATCTGTAAAAAGAGTTTGCACTCCTGAATTTCATTGCCATTCGGTGCTATAGTTTGGTGATATAGTTAGAAGGTAATTAAACTGGAAGATGGTGAATTTGTGGATAACAACACCAAAGGGAAATGTGACCACACAGCTTGCGAGTACCAGTAGATCAAGAAACAAGCCTCGTGCCCTTCCAATCTTTAACTTTTTCCCTCTTTATACCATTTTTCTATCCATATAATTAGTATGATAACTGTATACTGAAGTTGCAAAAGTAAAGCCCACGATACCTTTCCAAACTTTAACCTATCGGAAGCATTCGACTATAACCCATCATCACCGCTGTCATAATCACGTGTTATTCTTTTTATTTTCCAGTAATGTGAGTAAACTATTTTCATCTATTTATGTACTTGGACACACAAAAAAATGTTGATAGTTGAGTTCATAGAGGTAAATTTTGACTGCTATCATTTCATGAGTCCTATAGTGACAAAGCATTGATCACGTTTGGTAAACTAAGTCTTAATCTAACACTGGCATAAATCTCGAAGGTGAAATGATAAACAAATGAATGAAGAAGAAGTGGTGACGACCATTGAATGCTGAAAGTGAATGTTTAAGTCAAGAAGCTTCTTGTACATGATGGAATAAAGTTGTAATGAACCCCCACTTCACTACTTTGAGAAGTCTTAAGACCCCATCACATCTTCTTGCCATATTTATCAACCAGTTTCACAGCATTTATTATTTTCACAATCAACATTTTATAAAGAAACATAGTTGATATTACACCACTTTATTTTACTTTTTTTATAAAATAGGGTTTCAATGAAAACAATGTTTTTTCCCTCAAAAGCAAAAGGCATGTAAGAGCTGTAAGCACAGGAATTTGAGAGCCTAGATAGAAAAGTTTATAAAAAGAAGAAGAATTTTATAACATCCAAACATAAAAAGCTGAACCCTTCTATTGAGAGATCGATCGATCCAAAAACCAAACCCCAAGACAAACAAAAGCTATGATCAAAGGGAGAGATGGAAACAGAGGATCTTCTTCTTCTTCTTCTGGTTACTCTACAGATTTGTTGGTTTGTTTCCCTCCAAGAACACACTTAGCTCTTACTCCTAAGCCCATTTCTAGCCCATCTCGTCCCTCCTACTCTTCCAACCGCCGTCCACACCACCGTCGCCAGCACAGCAAACTGTCCGGCCGAGGAGGAGGAGGACATGGGAGTCCTGTTTTGTGGGCTAAGCGAGCAAGTAGTAAGAACAGGGGTGGTGACGAGATAGACGAACCCACTTCGCCTAAAGTAACCTGCGCCGGTCAGATCAAAGTCCGGCCGAGTAAATGCGGCGGGAAAGGAAAGAACTGGCGATCCGTGATGGAGGAGATCGAGAGGATACATAGCAGTAAACCTCAGAGCAGGTTTTTTGGAGTGAAGAAAGATGTGATGGGGTTCTTGACTTGTCTGAGGAATATCAGATTCGATTTCAGGTGCTTTGGTGATTTCAGACATGCTGATGTCACTAGCGACGACGAAGAAGACGAAGATGACGATGGAGAAGAAGAAGAAGAAGAAGAAGAGGAGGAGGAGGATCCGAAGTCTGCTTTCTCCAAATGGTTTATGGTGCTACAAGAGGAACAGAGTAACAAGGATAAAGACAACAACATTAATAAGTGCGTTCTTGAAAACTCAGACGAAGAACCGGCGGTTCCGCCGCGAAACGCGCTTTTGTTGATGAGGTGTAGGTCGGCTCCGGCGAAGAGTTGGTTAGAAGAGAGAATGGAAGCGAAAACAGAGCAAGAAAACAGAGAGAAACAACAAGAAGAGGGAACAGAGCAAGAAAACAGAGAGAAACAACAAGAACAAGAAATAGAGGATGATAATAAGGATTTGAGATCACTAGTGGAGGAAGAGAAGATGGACTTGGTGTTGATGAGATACGATACTGACTATTACAAACTCTCTTCAGACATTGCTAAGGAAACTTGGGTTGTCGGGGGAATTCAAGATCCTCTGTCTCGGAGTCGAAGCTGGAGAAGCTAAATGTTTTGTACCAGATCTACCGTTACACTCCATTAATCATCGTATATTAAAAATATGATTAAGCCTTTTCACTATCATTTTGATTACCTATTACTTAATCTGGATACTGCTTTCGGTTTCTTGAGTCGCAAGGATTCTCATGTCTTGTATCTCAAAAGTTTTCTTTTCATTTCTTTCTTTCTTTCGTGCATTTCATCACGAGTATTGTGATGTAACGCAAATATGTACATGGATTTTTGCTTTTACAAAATTTGCTTAATAGATAATTTGTTTTGTACTTTGTTCTTGGTTATATGTTAGTATATATTTGTAAATCAATGAGAAGTCAATACATTAATGGACCATAGTATAGGTCAATATACTGTATAATTCAAATGTAACAGATATTTCAATTTAAGCCATCCATTTATAATGTGTTGTCAAAAAAACCCCCATCCATTTATAATGGAAAATATCAACATTTTTCTGCTTGTAGAAAGACCTAATAGATGAATGATCACAAGCAACAAATGTACATGTGAATATGTGATTATTGTCAAATGTCTATAATAAACCTCTGCTTCATTCTTTTTCGATATCTTTGTTCATCTTGTGGTAAAGTGAGATTCGTTTTAGGACAGATTTTAAGTTGTACTGAAAATAACTCTCATAGTCATACCAAACGTTACCCTAGTAAGTGTATTTGATTAGAGGATTTGTCAATTTCTGATAAATTTATTACACATGGTTGGTTTAACGCATGGAAGCTAGATTAGAATTGTTAAGTTAGATGGGTTTCCAATTTAAAACCAATTGATGATTAGGAAATTGACTCATCTATCTTATATATTACTAAAGATCTCTTCTAACATCCGGATGTGGGGCAATTATGTGTCTAATACGCCATTTCGAGATGATGGCTCTTTGAGCGACAATCTCGGAATGTTTGGGTAAAGATCGATGGCCAACTTTGGGCCAGATCGTTGTACATCAGGTTGGACTGTTTGGATCGGGCTCTGATACCATGTTAAGCTAGATGGACTTCCAACCTAAAATCAATTGTTGATTATGGGATTTGCTCATCTATCTCATATATTACCAAGAGCATCTCCAATAGTAAACTTCATTTTTTTCTTCAAAATATGAAGATCTTCAAAAAATGGAGAAGCATGTTCTCCAATGGTTTGTTTCATATTTTTTTTTTCAAAAATGAATATTCTAAGTATATTCTATCACCACTTTATAATTAATTAATAATAACATCTGATACTTTTTCAAATTTACTAATTTTACACATCTATTTTGTTTCTACATTAATTCGAACCAACTACTAGTTATTATAAGTTAAAAGTTATTATATGATACCATCTATTACATATATCATAAATATACAAACATAGCATTTTAGATTTTATAAAAAACACTAAATACATATATCAATGACGTAGTTAAAATGTATTTTAAAACTAAAGAATGAGCTTATTCATTCTAAATTCTTCTAAATCGAACATCAAAATCTCAGAAATTAATAATTTTATGTTCTTCATTATTACCATTCAGTTAGATAAAAGTATAAATTTTGAAATTAATTGGATGATATTAACACTTCTAATTTGTTTAAGTACAAAATAACAATAAATAAAAGTTCAGGATTAGTTTGTAAATAAGAAATACTGTTCAATTCTTCAAATTTTGAAAAAATGATAAAAAAATAAAGTACTATTGGAATAAAAAATGAAGCAAAAAATGGAAAATGAAGCACCTGGAAATGTTCTAAAGATCCTTTCTAACATTCATATGTGAGACAACTATCTGTCTAATAAGAATATGTCAGTGTGAAATGACTTCACTTGTACCCTTGAAACGGTTGCTCCAGCGAGCATGAAATAGTCGGACGTTGATGACACCAAACATATAGGTTTGGAAGGTGGCGGGATTGCCCGTTGAAGATGACATTTCTAATCTGTACTCAGCCTTCAAGTATCAAAATTATAATATATTGAGTTTGCGAAAAAGAGAAATTATCAGCTTATGTAACGAGCTTTGATAGTAAACACACAAAAATCCTCTAACATAAGAAATTATTCAAATAAAATGACGTAAGCTTCTTCGTAAAACAAAGCAAACAAGTAGACCCAATCTGTAAGTTTATGAATCTCATAAAACTATACAATTCAACTTACTCAGCTCTAACCCAAAACTCCCATCTCATTCACAACTAAACCCGATCCGGATCCTTTAAACCGGGAATTTCCACCCATCTGTTTCCTAAACCGGACATTTGCCACAGCCAAGGCTCTTCTAGTGTCCTCATCTCCAGGTGTCTCCATCATCAAAAACTCATAATCTTGAATAGCTTGTTGCCATTTCCCCAACTGAGAGTAAACCAAATTAACTTTCATTACAGTCACACCAATTCTTAAATTCAGTACTAGTACGGCCGGTTTATATAAACCGGTTCTTGAATTGACATTTCAAATACCTTTGCATAAGAATCTGCCCTGCGCCGCCTCGCCTTCCGGTACGATGGCTGGAGATTGATAGCCACCGTGCTGTCTTCTACAGATTTCTCGTACAGACCAATCTTGAATCTTGATGCGGCTCTGTTACATAGCAAGAGAGCATTGTAGGGGTCTTGGTCAAGCCCTTCCGTGTAAACCACGCAAGCCGCTTCGAACTTGGACGCATTGAATAGTAAATTTCCGCTGAGTCTCGCCGTAGCAACCGCTCTAGCTTTTCTATCCACTGCGTGAACTTCTTCATTGCTCGGATCCAGTCGAGCCGCTTGCCTTGACGCCGTTACTGCATCTTCAAACCTGTCAATAAAAGAAAACAATATGAGTCTCCTCACGTTTTGAAAGTAATGAAACATCGAATTGTTTGCAAGGGAAATGCAAAAAACGGCAAGGCATGTGATGTGTTAGTAGCACTGACTTTCCCGTTGCAATGTAGACCTGAGCTCCAACTTTTAAGAGGTAAGAAGTAATGGAAAGACCAAAGATCTTTATGTAACAATCGATATCAAAACGTTTTATTCCTTTCTGGTACACATCACACGCTTCTTCTTGTCGCTGAAGATGCAATAGTGCCTCGGTTTGGAGCGCACACACCTTGACATTGCCTCATCGTTAGTACAAAAAACATTAGATATAATTTGAACAAGAAAGTAAAGCTAACCCTGGGAGACGAATCTACTCCACATGATATCATAAAACAAGTCTCATTCAACACAACATTCCATTGCTTTGATCTCCCAGCTTCGTCACACCTTTTTAAGCATTTGGTAACATCTTCCACTTGTTCTATATGTTTTGTCTCTGAGTATTTTCCAGCTTGGTTATAGTGACACAAAGCTTTTTCAGCCTCACCCAATCTGGATAAAAAACAAACAAAACTCATGCTATACTTTGTCATTTTGTAATTCTAATCAATTAGTGTTATCACGAATGTGAAAAGAACAATGCAAAATACATAAATAAATGCAATTGAGAAAATGACACAGATGTAACATGGTTCACCAAATTGACTACGCCCACATGCAAAGATCAATCTTATTATTAGAGATTATTTAAGAATATGAATATCTTACATCTAAAACTCTATTCTAGGTCCAATAAAATGACTTAACAGAATATTGACTCTATTCTAGGTCCAATAAAATGACTCTATTCTAGGTCCAATAAAATGACTTAACAGAATATTGCGATCCATATAGTAGTGACTCTACGCCGTTTAGTTCACATTAGATTCAAGTCATATCAACACTTCTTGAAACCAAGTAATGTATAAACAAAAGAGAACAGAGCGAAGAAGACTCTACCTGAGTAGGAGAGAAGCGAGTCTTTGATGAGCTCTCTCGTAACTTGGGTTTAACCTTAAAGATTCTTCGCAAGCATCATAAGCTTCTAAAAGACGACCAAGACTGATCAAAGCTGCGGATTTGTTAGACCAATACGTCGGCGTTTTAGGGTCAGCTAATATAGCTCTCTCGTAAAACACAAGAGCTTCTCCAAACCGTCCACGACAATACTCTTCGTTTCCCATTCTCTTCAGAGCCTCCGGACTAACTCTGTAGTTTACCATTTTGCCCTCCCACCGACTATTCGTCTGTGCCACGTCGGTAGAGTTAACGGTGGTCTGTGGTTTCACGATGATGTTTCCCATCACGCCGTTGGGTGAAAACGTCTTGCTCTCTGGTCTTGGTGAAGCTGACGACGACACCGATTTTCTAGCTGAATCTGATGACTTTCTTGGTATACTTTGTGAAGAAGAGTCTGCTGAATTTCTTGGAAGGGTTTTAGGGTTTGTAACGGTGGTTGACTTGGGAGGCAAGTATTCTTTTGTCTTGCGTTCTCTCTCTGGCAAAGAAGGTTTCCGCCTGCGAGGGCTCCAACTTTCGGAAATACAGCCAAGGAGACTCTCGCAACCCAATCTTTGACTAGTAGAGATGTTTTTTGATTTCGCCATTTTAAGAACGAGTGAAAACTAAAATCTTTCAAGAAAGATAAAGCTGTGTGAAGATGGTTGAGTGAGAAGTTTTATGAGTTGAAGGTGAAAGCTGTTTAATGTATTTATATACTCTGTATGTCTAACCAGAGAGTTACTGTTGCGTTCTTTACGAGAAACCAGCTTTTTCTGTCTGCCTTTTGCTTTTGTTTTATAAAATCCGAATATTAGATTTTAATTTGATTTTATGGGGTCGATTCTTTGAGACATTCGTTATTGACATAACGAAAGGAATACTATATTGGTCTGACCCCATCGTTGAATGTTTATTGTCTTAATTGATAAAAGACGAAAGTTGCGATAGATTAAAACCTCTATAAATTAATAATGTTGGGATTTAAAATTTTATTAATTTACAAAAAAAAATTATTTAGACTTTTTCTATTTTTGAATATTTTTATTTTTTAAAAAAATATTTTATTTTACCGTATGTACATTATTTAAATTTTAGAAATTTGTATTTCATCTTGTTTTATTATCTTATTTTGTATATATTTTTATGTTTCATAGAATTGTTAAGTGATTTTCGGTATAATTTTACTAAATATTATAAAAATATATTGAAATGTTAATATAATATTTAGCTTGTACTTATATAAAAAATATTATATATAGATAGATTATTAATTTATAATTCTAAGGGGACTATATATTTACATAAAAGTTTTAAAAATATTATTATCTTATTATTTTATCGATTTGTGTTATATTTAACACCGACTCAATTTAAAACCGGTAAAATTTGTTAGTTTATAGAAATTATTAACTTATATATTATTAGTTTATAGATGTTCTACTGTATATGTTTTGAGACTAATGAGAGATAAAATAGCTTTCTTGCCATTTGTTCTCAACATTTACGGTAATGATTAATACATGGATAATTAAACCTTTTTAATATAAACGGATTAACATAGAGGGTTAGAGCAATGCATAAGACTTAAAACCTTTAGCTGGACAAATGGGTAAGTGCAATCAAATGATTTATATACAAAAGTCAACATTTCTGTTAGTAGTTGTTCGTGCCGCATAGTTAAATATTTTTGTGATTGTTCTGTTAAGACTAATACTACCTCTGTTTTTGGAAATATTCTGGACGACTTTGCTTTCCCCGGACGACTTTAAATTAAGTTTTCTGGTGGGACGACCTTAAGTTAAGTCGTCTGGAGAAAGTTAAATTTCAAGTTTTATTTTTCAATTACAAAACTAACTNCTAGTTTAATAAAATATTGAAATTTTAACTTTTCCAGAGACGACTAAATTATAAGTCGTCCAGAAATAGTCAAAGATCTGACACGATTCGGTCAAATGTAAAACTAATCCGTTTCTCGTTGAATTTTTTTTTTTTAACAAACAAAGCCGGACGACTTAGTATTAAGTCGTCCCTTTTCATT